>JAZGTK010004662.1:0-23995 GCA_036877625.1 Ambastaia sidthimunki
AGGCTTTCGAGCCTATACAGCTTGGAGTAAGACAACATGCATAAAGAGGATGATGTGGTCAAAATACTCATTTGCCTAATAATTCTGCACTCCCTGTATAGGCGAAACCTGCAATTTAAACCCTAGCTATATCATAAACGTTTATTATTTGTTAATATAGCTTAGCAAACAATTCTGTTAGCAAGCTTGAACATCATGGTCTCTAAAACATGACCATCGCAGTTCACCCTTTAAAAGCATGAAAAATAATCCATAACAATTTGCACTGCTGCTATTTAGGATAAACGCTGTGCATTCCTACCTTTTTATCTATTTTATTTTACTAATATTTTAAAGATATCTGTAAATTTATTTATAAAAACTGAAATATCACATTGGCAGTATTATCAGTATTCAGACCTTTTGCAATAACACTTGAAATTTAGCTCAGGTGCTTCCCATTTTTCTTTTAAGGTACAGACCTTTCTAGAACAGATCTCACAGCTGACAATGCATATCAGAGCAAAAACTAAGCCATGAGGTCAAAGGAACTGCCTGCATAGCTCAGAGACAGGATTGTCGCAAGGCACAGGATCTAGGGAGGGCTACATAAAACATTCTGCTGTACTGAAGGTTCCGAAGAGCACAGTGACCTCCATAATTCTCAAATGGAAAAAGAATATCCATTCTTTGGATATTATTGCTTCTGGTTTGTGCATTTTAATTCACAGAATTATTGCTGTATGAGTATGCCGTCTCCCAAAAACTTGCATCCATTTTTGTCACGCTCGTAACGCATTTATATTGCCCTCATCTAAACAGAAAGCATGCATATAGACTGATATTTTTCTGATGTCTGGGCTCTATCTTTAGGGGTTTAGGAAAATATAAACAGATGGTTCAGTATATTGTTAATAAGTAAATTCTCTAAACATTTATATTTCAGGTTTTGACTGCAAATGTCACATCCATAACACTGAAATTGCTTTTCAGTAACGTTTCAGAGTGTCTTCTATCTGTGTGCCAAATTCCAAAACTTTTTAGTATGCGGTTCTGTGGGCTGCCATAGACTTTAAAAGCAGAAAAAGAACACTAATGGATACAGTACAGATCTTCACCCCCATGTGATCTGCGTCTGCGTTTTTGAATCTTATAGCCACGGCAGCCCTGGACTTGCATTTAATGAATCACCAAGGACCATGGTTTCATCTAAAAATCTACTTTACGGTTGGACTGAAGAAAATACAGCACCTACACCCTGGATGGCCTGAGAGGGTGAGTAAAATAACAAAAAAAATTTATTCTGAACTGTTAAGATAAACCAGTCCATAGTCAGCACATCCTGACAGAATCACATCAACTTGGCGACAACGCCTCCTATTGGTCAAATTTGAGAAGTAATTTTATTATGATGCAAGTGTTTTTAATTAGGTTTTTTAAACAGGCTTTCTTAAAATCATTCATGTTAAAAATGTTTCGGTTATGCCAGTGGTGGGTAATTGCCTCATTTCAGTAAGCATATTTCAACCATTATTTTTTGTGCTAAAACTAGTAATAAAATGCAAATAAATAAATAAATTAATTAATCTGCCAAAACCATATTTACTACAGTTTTACTATAGAATCAGAGTTGTTGGGTTGTAGTAAATTACTTATTGAAATGGAACTATAAAACAGTTTACTTCCGAAATGTCTGTCTGGTGAAAGTTTGCCAGTCTGTGTGTTAATGGGAGACAAAAATAAACGAAAGCGTGTGTCTTTTTTGACCAAAGGTTTAACCAATACTATTCACTTTACAAAAGTCAAAACAAAACGTGGTCTTAGTAATATAACAAATAAGTGCAAAACATAAATATAAAGAGTTTTCCTTATGGGCTAGTCGCTGACTTTTAAAGTGTAAGCGGTAAGACTTACCTTCTGAACACTTGTGGCCGCGTCCATTTTTCCTAAGAAAGCAAATCTTTTAAAGTTTCCCACAGTTGAGTTAAGCGCTGTTTGGTGTGTAAAGTCTCTGCTGATCCACGTGTCTTTATCACTGAACCTTCGCGCGTCCTCTGACTCACCGACCGTTTAAACTGCCCAACATTCCTCTCGTGCAGCAATGAGGCATGACATCACGGACGACTGTGAGATAAACCCGCCACAGTCTCATATTCACAAAGCTTCATGTGTTTCCACCCAATACTGAATTTGACTTTATATGGAAGCAGGAAGGCAGGAATGCATCAACCTGAAGACATTTAGAACAGAAATAAGCTACCCACAGAAATACCTGTTGTATGATTCATGTTCTAACTCTGATAAAAAATAACCACGTTGTTACTTCAGTAAATACACCACAGTGTATTTGGCACATTGATTAGCATTTTTGTGTCAGTTTCATTAAAGTATGATTAATGTAGTGAGACATTGGTACATTTGTGTTAACATTGTTTTTACAAATACCATAGTTTAATTATGATTATCACTAACAATAAAGTACCAAAAAGTACAATTTTATTTAGACATATTTGCTTTTAGATGTTTACTATGGAATTCATTTAAAGACAATGTAAACACCAAAATACATGGGTCATGATGGTACTGCCACAGTTCTGTTTGGTAAAATGTCCAGGTGTTAAAATGTTACTATATTTTATATTCACATTTTGAAGAATTACATTGGATTTTTCACGCATTATGTCATAACAACACACTAGCCTCTAGGTGATACCATAGTCTCATGCCTGATTACTTTCAAATTTCAAAATGATTGTGATTTTTCTTCATTTTGTCCAAATCAAAGTCTTCATTATTAAAGTCAATATAATTAATACGTGTAAATTAGCATTTTAAATCATTACTGTCTGATTTACATTGTATTAGCTGAATCCAATGAACAGTGAATTGTGAATGGCTTTCAAGTTTAAGAACAATTTACAATAAAAAGGCAAAGTGATTTTTCCATGCGTTTATATTACTTTGATAGAAAACCTTTAAAAATCTTCATATGCATATTACTGCATAAGTTCATGACAGTTCCCAGGTTGGTTAATCTGCAAAGTCACAATAACATTTCTGCAAACAGCCTTATTCATAACAAGCCTTATTCATACATAATCTTTGAACAAATAAAATTGATCAGCATCATTTAGAAAACACCACGTTTAGTAACTCTTATGAGGTGTTATGTGTATAGATTTTAGCCTGCTATTGCATCATGTCGAATACATTAGAATGTATTTAAATTTTTCTACAGGCACGTCGTTTAGGAAAATCCCAAAAGATTTACATGGCTTTATTTCTAAAGGGTACAAATATTTACTGGGATGTCTAGTGGTGTCTTAAAAATGAACATAATTTACATATATTAGTAACAGAGGACACCTAAAAATGGCACTCAACAGGTCAGAATTGTGTGACGCAACAATTTACCTAGAGAACATGTATTGTAGATGTTATTAACCGGCAGCACAATGTTATTAAACACCACAATCAGTAACTACATACTTCAAATTCTTTGTCCAAGCATTATATTCTCGAACACACACTCGGGCACTTTGTAAAGGGCTGTATGAGGCTGTTTCACATGATGATTTGTGGTTCAGGAACAGAGTCTGTGATAGACTTGTGAGGCAGAACATTGGCACCATTAATGTAGAGTTCATCATTTACTATTACATCCTCCCCCAAAACAGTCACATTCTCCATCCGCACCTGAATCACAAACACAGCATCAATAAACATCCAAACAACAAAAATTACAAGCAGGTATAAACAGCTGGGACACAGAAGTAAGAATCTTAAACTTCTAACTTAGAGAAAGACAGGTCTGGAAGAGTAAAACATACCCACTGCCCCACTGAGGAGCACCATCCCACGATGCAAGACTCCAGCCAGGAGTGGGAGTGTATGTGCGCACCCTTCAGGACCGTACAGCGCTTTATTCTCACACCATCCTCCAGAACCACCCCAGCTCCGATTGTCACATTTGGCCCAATAGTACAGTTCTTCCCGATCACTGCTGTGGGGTCCTATGGGGGAAATTACAAAACAGAGCAGAAGTTCTCAACCTTGGGATCTATTAACTGTAAATAAACACTTTTTAAAAGTTTTTTAAAAATTTTTTCCCAAATAATAAGTATTAAGCTAAAAGGATACATGTATACATAAAATATGCTCATATTAAGAACTGAGAATATCATGCATAAGAAATTAAAATAACAATAAAAGTAGAGAATAAAAAAATTTAATATAAAATGAATTAAAACACTTTAGAATTAAAAAAGATACATAAATAAAATGTAATATAACACTGTAAAATAACAGTGTTATATTACAGTGTAATATATGTATAATAAGTTTTTCATATAAAATGTTTTCATTATGTGTCAAAAAGTCCCAGAAAGAAGCTATTTAAAGCAATTACCACTTTAAAGAGATCTACTTTTAAACACAATTTTGAAAAAAGAATAAGGAAGTGTGTCAAGGCAGCAAGATGATTTTTTTTTGTCAATTGCTTTAAAATCAGAAATAGTAACTATATTTGAGGTTGTGGCCGATTTGTTTGATGACTTGAGGATGTTTTTCTGATATTATCACTCATCCTCATGTCATTCCAAACCTTCTTTTAATTTATTATTTTTCATTCTCTAGAGAATTTCATCATATTCTGTTGTCAAACTCCTCCTGTAGGTTTTGACCCAGTTTACTCAAAAATGAACATTTTGTGAGGAACAGGATCAAAAATAAATTGTTTCTACCTATTTCTTTAAGGTCTGATGTAATCACATCTTATTAAAGTTTTTTCTTGTTTATACTGTGTCAGTATGTTTTTACAAATATACTTATTAAATGTCGTCTCCTTTGCTTGCAAATATAATAAGTCGTATAAGTTGTTAATTTAGTATTGGTTTTTATCCTTTAAATTTTTCTATAGTAATATAATGTAGTAAAATATGCCAATATTACAAATCTGCTATACAGTTAATAAACAGTATGTTTAGTCTAATAATTTGAGTAATATATTATAGTAATATAACACAGCTTTTAATTATTGCTTTTCCTGTAAGGAGAAGGAAATTCTGACAAATAATAGCAATTATATTCTTCCCTCGAATTTCCTTTATGTTAATTAGTTCATAGGGTCTTGGGCACAAATTATGTAGTTGTGTTGTGGATCGCCACTATAATTAGTCTTTCCTTACTTACAAGCTAAGGATGTGTGATGTCACCTGCCTTTATACATTAGACTGTTTGATGTATGTATTAGCCAAGACTAACAAAATCCTTATTTTAACACACTCAATTAAAATGGTACTACACAAGTCCTTGTGCTAATGTTGGCAATGGTTTAATTAGAGAATAAATAAAAAAGTGAGAGTATCTAAAGAATCTTTACCAGGCAAAGATTATTGATTATTAGATGGTTGTTATTGCAACTGTTACACTGCAATTTTACAAAACACAAAATATTATATTTTGATTCTACAGGACCTTAAAATAACATTGCCTATCTGATCAATATCAACCAATATGACTAAAAAAGAATGATATATATACCACAAGGACATTTCCCAGAAAACCTGGTCCAGTACGAAGCCGCTCAGGGGCCTGCTGCCGAACAGACTGCAGGTACATGCACATGCCTGTCAGGAAGTCTTTGGGCTGGCCAATGTCCATCCAGAATCCTGAAACATCACATATCGACTGAGCAACACAAAAACTAAAAATATATATTTTAGTGTATTTTAATATAGGCCCAAAAATGATAAAGATATGTTGACATGCAGATAGAAACTGCAAACAGTTGCTTTAAAATAGTGTTAATAGTAAAATTAATTCTTTTCAAAGATCACAAAGTGTACGTCAGATGAAATGTTAGAGGTGTGTATGCTTTTGCGAGAGAAGTATGTTTGTTGTGTGTTCTTGGACCTTGTAGCTCCATGGCATAAAGGTGTCCCTCCTTTGCCATGACAGGAAAGATTTCCTTCTCAATGGAAGTCGGCCTTAACTGAGGGACAAATGAAAGGAAAGATACTTAATACTCTTAATAAATTTATAATAAAATATTATTTATATTATACTATTATTTATAAAAAATGTTATATTTTTCTTTTGATTTTGGGATGAAATATTATTTAAAATATTCCTGACATGCTTCGTGAGATTTACTCTAAGAGTCTAAAAGAACTTTAAAATTAAAGAATTAATAAAATTAATATATATGAAACTTTGATCTAAGATGGTAAAGTGCTGTAAGATGACTGACCTGAATTCTTCTTAGCATGTCAGGGCTGAATATGTACATTCCAGCATTGATTTTATTGGAAACAAACACATGTGGTTTCTCTACAAAGCGGTGTATCCGTCCAGTGTCCCCTTCAAAAACAACCACACCATACTTGGACGGCTCTTCCACTTTAGTGACCTGAAACATCAGCCAGATGTTTGTAATAAGGCAAATTACTTCTTACCAAAATGAGAATTCATTGTCAACATTTACGTGTTGTTTCCAATGTTTCCAACTTCCCCTCTACCTTAACCAAAAGAAGAATATCCTGGCTTGTGCGCTATATTTCAAGTCTTCTAAAGTTTACGTTTATTAAATATCTTAATTTCTGTTGTTGCTGTCAAATCAAAGGTAGTGTCATTAAAAGTAGCCCCCCCCTCAAAAAAAAAAAAACCAACTAAACTGCATTACTCTATATTTACTTCTTGTTTTATAAAAAAAAAAAACACACCTGTAATCATCCTTTGGCACTAAAATCAGTATTACTGATTAATGATTCATACAGTATAATTGTTTTCTAAACAAACTATCTCCTTACAACAATTGTGCCCTCTCTGCCATGCTGCTGGTGAAACTTCAGCATGTCTTCAAAGGGGAAATCACAGATAACGTCACTATTGAGGACGAAAAAAGGTTCCTTGCTGTTTGCCAACAGCTCTCGAGCTAAAGCCAGAGGACCAGCTAGAAGAAAACACAACCAGATGGTTACAGTGACTCTGGCTGTTTGATGATTGTGCTGTCAAAGTGACCTGAGAAAGTTCACATACCAGTGCCTAGAGGTTCCTTCTCGTGTGAAAGAGAGATTTTTATTCCAAGCTGTTAAAATAGCAAACAGTATTATTAATTATATTATTATATATTACAATTATAGTATTATTAATATAAATTACATTATTTTAATATTTTTCACAAATGATGGGCCAAGAAAAAAAAGTTAAAGTCATTAAATTCTCACTCTTTGCTCCTGAGCTCTCATCTCACGCTCCAGCATCTCTGACATGTAGCTCACAGCCAATATGACATGACTGACTCCAGCCTGACCATATGAAGACATAACACATGAACACAATATGAATATCAATCCAGATTTGGTCATTGAGAAAAACCTCTCACACCTAGACTAAATCAGGGGCAACTGGGGCTGAAAGAAAAATTCAGATATCTCAACTACACTACCAGTCAAAAGGTTAGGGTCACTTACTCATTCTTTATTATTATTTCTTTCCACATTTTAAAATAAAAGTAAACTCTTTAAAACTTCTGAATAACAAAAATGCAACTATAGAAAATGTGTGACAACTAAATACATCATAAATAAATCAATATTAGATTTTAGCATCTTCGAAGACACTCTTTGTCTAGCATCTGAAAAATTTATTCTTGGCATTTTATCACCCAGTGTTATGAGGCCTCACCTGAGATGTTTTTCTTCATTATTCAATCTAAGCAGTCCTTTTAAAAACTATTTTTATTACTTTTTCATAAAATGTAATAAAAGGTAAGTACAAACATACATTCAGATCTAAATATTTTTTTAATTATCATAAAAAACAGTTTAGTTAAGTAACCTTACACTTTTGACTAGAAGTTTAGGTTCTAATTAAAGCTTAAATACTTGGGTAAAAAAACAGACACATTCAAATGCAAAATGTTGTGCCAACCAATCCCAACACAGGGAAGGTTGCAAAAGCATTAAAAGTAGTTTCATGAGAAAACCAAATGAAAATGTTAAATATTTATTTTAAACCACATTAACAACCCTCAACATGATGGACATTTAAATGGACATTATGTATAATTAATTGAATGTTTTATTATTGATTATGTTTATTTCTTTTTTATGCCTCTGCAGTTGCCTTTTCATTTAAATATTTTTTGTGATGTTTATTTCTTTTTTGCCTCTCCAATTACCTTTCAGATATTTCAGGACCTGGGAGTTTGGATGAACAATATAATAGTTTATCCATTAAAAACCCATATTGTTTGATGTGTAATTGTTATAGCATTTTTTGCTAGTGTGGGTTTAGTCAAACTTTTACACCCAACTAACCTTGGTCTCTAAATTCTGTAAAAGACCATTTTCAACCAGGCTAGATCTGTTCTCAGGAAGCTAATTGAAAAAGTTGAGCAAGTGAAAGCACACACAGTGTTCTCTATATAAGTGTGTTTAGCTACCTTGACCAGAGCTTCCACCTGATGAAGCAGGATGGGCTTGTTGCAGAACTCCACCAGCGGTTTGGGCATGGTGAGGGTGAGTGGCCGTAACCTTGTGCCATAGCCACCAACAAGAATTAGTGCTTTCATTATGGGTTACTAGAACAGCAAGCAGTCAGAGCAGATGCGCATTAGGTCATGTAAAAACAGCACCTGAGACACACAATTAAACACATCTAAAATAAAGGCACCAACAATGTATACATGTCTCAAAGAAACCATTAAAACATGTCCACAGAACACACCTGAAATACCTGTAATTCACCCCTCTTATTTGCACAAAGAGTTTTGAGACTGAACTGACTGGATTGTGATATTTTACACCACCACTCCCCCTTACACTACACCTACACATTCTTTCACTCCTCAAAGATTCTAGATTACAGCCCTATAAACGCTGAACATCTCTCACTAAAAATTATCCTATAAAAGCTTTCTGCGATGCTTGTAAACAGTATTAAAGAAACACACAACACCGAAAAACACGTTTAACAGAAAAAACATTGGCGCATAGAACAATATATTATAAGACTATGTAGACTACAAGACTACACATATATAGCGCTCTACAGAAACTTAATTAAACTCACCTATTGCACTGATTTAATTCTGACTCCTATTTCCAGGTTATCATGAACGTTTATCACATACACATTTACACTGTTTATGTTAATTTTATATACTCGAGTGGCAGGTTTGTATGACCTGTAACAAACTCACTTTAATTCAGTTCCGTACAGTGATGACCCGACGGCGTGTGGGCGGATCCATACAATGTGACGTCACAGGTTAATGGACTGTACCAGTAATCACAGGGAGTCAATGGCTATTTGACTGAAATGCAAGGTATGCAAGTTGTCACCAGACGTTTGTAAAAGATTAAAGTATTATTGAGCGTACGGTAGTTTGTTGTATTCAAATATTTTATACCAGTTACACGTAAACTAAACGTATTAAAGTATATACAATCGACGGAGTACCCACCTTTATTTAAGAAGCACATGAGCCGTCATGAACCAATCACTTCAGAACAACGTGGCGCAGACGCCAATGAGACCCAAATCCATTTCAAAATAAAGGTCCAATATATAAAAGCAGTTTAAAGCGTCTGTTCATTTTTTATGCTAGAGATGGGTGTTTTTATTCCTCTTCTTCCTAAAAAAGAGATACTTTAGATAATAAGACGTTTAGTTTTAAAGATAATGTAAATAATAGTTTTTAATATATAAATTATTTTTTAATAATTTTAAAAGGAAACATTTATTATTGGTATAGGTTACTTGCACAATTTTTCATGAAATAATTAAAAACCCCATTTCACCTATTCCCTGACCTACCTATTTCTTCCCAAAAGACTGCCTTTTGTTTTGCCGTAATAATGTAAACAAATTATTGTGATAAAATTGTGTAATGTTGTATATTAACAAAATAAAAAAATATTTCCTGTATAATGTAATTCTAATACTGCATTTTGAACTGTAATGTGCTTTTAACAAATTTTACAGCTATTCAGTACTGTTATTTTGCTTGTGTAAATGTAGGTACCATCAGTACTAAAATAATTTAAAACATGATGAGAAAATGTCTACATGTTGATGTATCTTAATGCATTTTTACTTTTACTTTGAAGTCAGAGTTTAAATTTCATACAAAAAAGTCATTTTTTAAATAAACAAAAACATTCAAAGTTGCAACAATGAAGAGAAGATCATTTTCATAATGGGGCAATAATTTTCAATTTTCCCCACTGGTTCTATGTCACATCTACGAAAGACATCCAGGTAACACACCATAAGTTTGGTGCCTTTTTCCTAAAGCTCCAGCACAAACTAAAGGTGCAGTTACACAAAACAACTAACTTTTATTAGTAATGTCGGCATGTAATAAAAATGAATTCTGTTCTTAAACATAAGTACAGTGCTTATTTATTGCAAGACAATGTATGGGAGGCATTTGTTCTTTAAACATTTCCCTTTAACATTTACTGAGTTAATTGAAAATAAGCAATTTATTTTTATAATATAAGATGAACAAAAACATAATGGCTGTGACTTTGGTAAACATTTAAACACAAAGCAAAACAAGAAACAAAAGCATGACACTCTTGTGTAACCCAGTTCTGGCTATCAACCAACCACACATGTACACACAATACAAATACATAAAGACTTCGCATAGGTGTCACAATTTGTCATGTTGATTTCTTATTCATACAAATCTGATGAATACACAAGACAAATAAATGCAGTTATATTTTGACAACTGTGGGCGGAGGTTACCAAAGACAGTGTGTGCAATTTATAAAGGATAACACCACAGTGCAATAAATGTTCCACCTACACAGAGAACATCCAGATGTTGTTGCTATGTGTGCTCACGTGGTGGATATTTGTCATTGTATATTGGTTAAACTAACAGATAACACCAAAACATATTAAAAAAAATTAATGCTCTTGTTTGTAATCTATAAAGTACGTTTCTTTTCTGTAATGATTAATCATGTTTCAGACAGAGCAGACTCTGCTAAAACACAGGTAAGACTTGAGTCAAGGAAAAAACTAAACGGCACAAAAACAGTAAAATGTAACAGTTACTCTAAAGCAGGGGTGCCCAATCCTACTCCTGGAGAGCCAGTGTTCTGTGGAGTTTAGTTCTTACTAGGATCTTACTAGGCAGACCAAAAACTTCCATGCAGGTGTGTTAGGGCAAGTTAGAGCTAAGCACCCCTGCTCTAAATTAATACTGTAAGGTACAGTGCCCTCCATATGTACTGGGACATTAAAGAAAAAAATTGCTCTGTGCAGAATATCACATTTTGTTAATTGGCTGTTTCAACAGATAAATGTTTTACCAATTTAGAAGAACAGAACAGTTTCATCCCGCTATCCAATGTTTTAAAGTATTGGGAAAACCAGCTCACAGTTGTGTTTCTAAGTGATCAGCTGTTGCATTATTTGTTCACACATTAAAAGCAGTAAAAGTTTAGTATCAGTCCTGTCCAAAGAATCTTGCGTTTGGTGGGTACACACATAAGCCAAGATGAACCCAAGGGGCTGACTCTGACAGAAAAGCAGTGAAAAATGTCCAAAAATGTGACTTCTGTATTTGTTTCATGTTCCTCATTTAATTGTAAAAGATATCTTGACTCCACAGCAAACAGAGCAATTTTTCTTTTCCTGTCCCAATACTAATTGAGGTCAATGTAGCTAACAAAAAAGGAACAAAATGTTTGACCTTTCATAAATGGTATTTTCACACAGCTTGACTGTTGATTTATTGCTCATCATCTTTTGGTCCTAAGAGACCAGTAGTTTGAAAACCCCTTCATATGCCCTCAACTTCTATAACTAGACCTTTTACCAACTATTTTAAGCAAACGAGTTCCTTTTAAATACCTACAATGCTGCAAGTGTTAATTGTGTATACAGCTCTTACTAACCCCAAAACAAAACATCTAATGAAAAATGTCAAGAATGTCAGATTTCAAAAGAACAATATGTAAATGCGAAGAACCACACTAATGTAAATTAAGTTGTAAATCTCAGTGTAACGCAAAATAAATAAAATGAATAATCATAATCTCAGTATTACTGTTATGCAAAAAAATATATATGTTTTGTATTTATTATGCTGATTTCATAAAATCATTGTGTCTAACATAATGAAAAGTTGGGAGAAAACAGAGCTTAACTGTAAAGAAAATAGTTACAATGCAAAGGATCCAAATGTGCATTAAACAGATTTATTTTATTTACCCACCTTCCACCTTTTACATACACGATCTTTCTCTCATAAATATATATATATATAAAACAGACAAAAGGTTCTCACACTTTAAGAGAGACTCTGAACCTTGTGCCCTGAGCAATTTCCTGTTTACTCGTTAATATTTTACAACTGCAGCACTTCACTTGGCCGCATGGTGGCAATGAATCTATGTGGGGGGGATTGTTTCTGCCATTTCTGTTCTAACAGCAGAGAAGTGAGTCAAGAACTTCTGTAGGTCGCCACCATTTTCTGTATGAAACCCTCAAATTACATACGCTAATTATACACAGTAAAGTGATTTTTACAGATGTTTTTGTGTTTCACCATGTTAACAGTTTGGAAGGGGTGTTGCACAATGGGCTGCAAACAGAAAGGGGAAAAATTGCCTACTGGTTCTCCCCTTGGATTTCTTGCAAAATGTTGATGAGGCTTTCCAGTCCAAAAACATAGCCTCTGTCTGGTCCGTCATGGACGGTTTGGTCATCACGGAATCCCTTAAAAGTACTGTGGGCGAAGTCTATCATACGCACATCTACGCTCAACACCTGAGGAGGGGTATAAGAGTCAGAGACAGGGGGGTTCTCCAAGGACCCATGTGGGGTCGCCTTACTTTCCATTTCTGAGGGTGGTTCTGAAGGTTTTAGCCAGGCATCAGACGATTGGGGGTCCTTACCCTCATATATGATGAGAAGAGAGCTGGAATAGAAGCGATACGAAGCCTGGCGCTCCAGGACAGTTTTCAGGCTGCACAGTTTGCTCAGGATTGGCTCAAAAAGGTCTTTGCGAAGCTGCGTACCATTGTGCATGAACTGAAAGAGTGCGTGTCGAAATCCCTCAATGGTAAGACTACGGCCATAGTATTTGTTTCTGCATAGATAATGTCCTGTGTCCATCTGATACACCTGCAGAACAAAGAAAAGAGATAAGGAGGGACTGAATGATGACGTAGTTGGACAAAAGCTTATGACAGGAACAGCAGTGTTAGACTATCACAGCTGGGTAAAGCTTTATTAGTCAATACAGCTTGTAATAACAGACAAATGACAGACAGATAAAATATGGTTCTGGGCAGGTTTGAATAGGTTCTCTTTAACCATTCACTGGTTTAATGGTACATTCACACAGGGCATTAAAGTTAACGGTTCTCATTTACTTGGAATAGGTAATATCATGCGTTGCCGAACTGAATTGTGGGTCCATTGTTTAAAATTTTCTACTATTAAATCCCCAATGAAGGCTTCAGACAAACGGATCCCTTTTATGCAAATGACAGCACAGCAAATTATACAGGATTCAAATTGGCACTATCAACTAGCCAAATGAGCAATTAAACATTAAAGTGATTCAATTTCAAACACAAAATAATGATTTACATTTGAGTGACTGGTGAATTTGATTATTTATCTGTCAGCTGACTTCAGACATGCCCTGTCTAGCATTGAAGCCCCATGTAAATATACTGTTAGTCATTTTGTTAGTCTTATGATATTTTTTAAAGGAAGGACAAAACACTATCCATATCTTTTGTTGTTAATGTCAAAGGTCTACTTCTGGTGCATTTTGGTGCTAATTTACTTCTCACCTGGTAGAAGCTAAACAAATTAGGCAGATTCCTACAAAAGGTTATGTGCAGTGCCTTCCATAAGTATTTGGACATACTAGAAGAAAAAATGCTGTTTGCAGATGTACTGCAGAAGCAATGGACAGAACCAACCCTACATATTCACTGCTTTCAATGTGTGAACAAAAAATGCAACAGGACACAATTGTGAGCCAGCTTCCCAATACTTAGGCTCACATTAGATAAAGTGATGAAACTCTGCTGTTCTTCTAATTTGGTAAAACATTTGTGTTGAAACAGCCAAATAACTAAACGTGACATTCTGTAACTTTGCCATATATTCATCTTTTATTCATAAAAGATTTGTTGACTCCACAGCAAACAGAAATACAAATGGAGGGCACTGTATATATATTTCTAATTTCACTATTTACACATGTAGTATATATATGTATCCATACTTCACTTGTTCACAAAACTGTTATATATTCGTTATATGAAAACAGTCAAGTTTGTTGTATTTTTATATATATATATATGGGTTTTATGTAGAAGTATGCGAAATATTTTGGTAAAACCATACATAAACAATATATATACAGTACCAGTCAAAAGTTTAGAAACATTTGTTTATGATCTTTATATCAGATTAAAATTTTGTTAACCTGAAGCTGTTTGCCAAAATGTTAGAAATTTTTTTTGCAGACATTGGATTCCAATTCCTGGTTCCTGTAGCCCAACTGGTAGGGCATTGTGTTAGCAGCGCAAAGGTTGTGGGTTCGATCCCAGGGAATACAAGTACTAATACAGATATCTATACCTTACGTTCACTGTGTGGTAATGGTGCTGCACATAGATGTCAAACTCTTTTATAACATTTTCTCCTGTCAAATAAACAAATAATTCTGTCATGTTCTTAGTGTCTCAGGCCCCCAAGCCCTCCTCACCTGCATGCCACACACACGCACACCTAGCGTGGCAGAGGTGCTCTGTTCACATTTCTTCATTTGACGGGCAGCTTTCTCCTCTGATGCGTCATCCCCATGCTGTCGGGTACCCATCTTCAGGTCCAGGATACATGGGTAACTGAAGTGATGAACCACATTTTCCAGCAGCAGAAATTCTTGCAGAAAGTTTTGCATTAAGGATCATTACACACTTGAACACACTCAATTAACTGTAAAAAGCTTAGAAGCTGTTGATTCATATACCGAATCATTCATATAAAGGCGAAAAACCCAATACTAACACAACACTAATACAAATGGTTTAGAAAAAAAATTCCCTTATGCTGAGCTCAATGCATCCAGTGATTTGAATTGTGAAAAACATTCATTTTTGAACTCCATCAAAATCTTTCATATGATACCCCTTAATTCTTATTATATTCCTAAATGTAACTAAATGTGTTAAAATCTTTATCAGCTAGCATGACGAACTGCCCACTCATAATTTCTTTTTCAGTAACCCACACAATGAGACTTATGTTCTTAGTCAATCCAAAACACATCTTTAACATCAGACAACCATATACCTTTTCAGTGTTTTCTCTATTAAGGATACTAGAAGTATCATTACTTTGGGACAAAGTCACAATTTTATGATGCCATTCTTTTACACAGTCAATGCTGCAGGGTTTTACAACATTAAGACAATGACAGTAACTCTCTTTGTACAAACTGTCAGTAACACATTTTTGCAAATGTTTGAATACAGAAGCAGGATACTGTAGAGCTTCCTGTCTTTGGACTCCGAGCGCATGCGGCTGAGCTGTTGTTTATGACAGCGTAAACTCCAAGGGTTGTGGCTGATTTTCTCAGAGCTCAGGCCACTGTTTCCATCCAACATCTGAAAGGGAATGTCTGAATGGATCTGCAGCTCAAGTCGAGGACTCTTCAACTCCTGCAGACTGCACAGACATATGCATTACCCACAATGCAACTCTGCACTTATGGACAAATGTTATCTCAGCGTAAGTGGGTCTCCTAGGAATACAATTTAAGGTGAATAACTACAGGAAGTGTTTCTTTGGAAGTGTGGATTGTAATTGTAAAAACTGTGAAGGAAATGTGATTGCAATTTTGGAAATAACTTCCTTTCAAATAAAGGCGGTTTTCATTGTATGTTTCTTAATGAAGGGTCATTTATCTGCATTGCTGTGCACCATTATTTATATTTCTAATGTATTTTTGCCGTTTTTCCTCTTTCAATAAAAATTATTAACCATTTCTGTGTAAAACACATTTGTGTATAAAATGTGCTATATAACTTATCCTGCATTTATAGATTTTAGTTATAGGCGACTATGTTTATGCAACTGGTCCCTGATCAGACTTGGTCTTTTGCCATAACAACCGGCTGGCTATATAATGTTTAACATTGGTAGCTCTGACATCATATGATGACAGTTACAAAACATCAGCACACCATCTCTCAGACCTCATGACTCTGGGCTAAGTTCAATACCATCTTTTCATTCATGTTATTATTTATTTGGAAGTATATAAAAACTCACTTCTCGTTGCTGTCGCTGTCTTGCGTTGGTCTATCTTCTTTGTGCTCGCTGCCGGATCGGTGAAGACTGCGTCGAGAGTGTTTTCGGCGAAGCTGATCACGCTCTGGCAGCTCATCATGGTCAAGTCCCTCACTTTCCTCGTACGGATATGCCACCAGATTAATATAGCCATCGGAATCCCCCTCAAAACACACCAACACAACACCTGCAACAAACAAACAAACAAACACATTTTGTTTAATATAGAAAAGCAAGAATAAACACATTTACTTGAATCCTTTTTCATTGCACAATCTGTATCAATTCCAAGATTTTAAAAATAACTGATTTTTAACTAGTAATTTTCTCTGTGCACATGGCCATTGTTTGTATTTGTAAGCAATGTGCTCTGCCGTCTTTGTGACTTCTGACCCTGCCTCCTCTGTGTTTTCCTTAGGATTATTAGGGCCCAAGCACTGAAAGTGTGAAGGCTCTATTGTTTTCTTTAGGATTATTTTTTTTTATTCTTCTCAAAAAGTCTTGGCACACACCTCATAGTTGTCAGTTATTAGGTCTGTGTTTGTGTTTATTGTGATAACCAACTGGCAACAGGAAGTATGTAATTTAAAACAACCTTTAAAATAGTCAACTTACATTCAGTCACTTCAGGCTTGGTCTAAATAATGAGGCATAACTAATGTAAGTCTAAATGGATTTGTGATATCTTAAATACTATCAAACTTTAAATCCACATTCAGGCATATTTTGGTGCTTAACATGCTTGAAATAGCATAAAATTTGGCACAGACATTATAGTGGTCAGCCGTTAGGCATGGTCAAAAGCTTAGACATGAGTGTGGTGGGGGGGGGCTCTGTAGCACCCCCTTTTGACTAAAGTGATGGGGTTAGTTTTGCCTGTGGTCACCCAACTTGGTACATATACTGTTTCCATCAAGTAAAACTTTCAAAATTACATTAATTAACTCCACCTTACAGGAAGTCGGCCATTTTGGATTGTATGTGTATTTTTGTCAATTTCAGGCTCTGAATGTTTAAATACTCCTCCTAGAGATTTATGGCATTGTCACCAATTCTGGCAGTTATTATGCCAAAACATCGAAGATGCTAAATTGCGAAGGGATTTTTTTTAATATCTCAAACAGTGTTTGAGCTGTATGATTGATCCTAGAGACTGATGACATAGAGGTGGCTATTGTAAGTCACTGTCATAACACCACTAACTGGCAAAAGGAAGTATGTCAAACAAGGGTTTAAAAGGGGTCCTTTGAAAAATGTATTCAAGTCGCTACATACTTGATCAGAAAAAAGAAGGAATACTGAAAATGCTCAAATGTGAACAGGGGCAGTTGTGGCCTACTGGTTAGTGAGTTGGCCTTATAATCAGTAGGTTGCTGGTTTGATTCCAGTGTCGGCAGGTAGCAACTGAAGTGCCCCTGAGCAAGGCACCTAACCCCCTATTGCTCCCTGGGCGCTGCAGTAATAGCTGCCAACTGCTCCGGGTGTGTGTTCATGACTTCACCAGTGATGGGTTAAATGCAGAGGTCACATGTTGGTTATGGGTTATCTGACAAAAACATGTCACTTTTACTTTCAGATTCTTGATATCTCAAATAAGTGTCTTATATCTTCTGCATGCATTCAGTGATTTAGATCAAACTTGGGAAGTATGTTTGGTGTTATCACAGTTTATTTAGTCTCTTGTTTGCTGTCTTGTACCAGATCAACTCTGCATGTACAGATATGTTTTCAGCCAATAACTTTGTGTATTTTATAGTCCTGGTTTCAGTTTCCTCAATACTGGGGACAATACTGTCACCCAGTATTGTTCCTCTCTATCCCAGTTGTGAAACCCACCCTGACTTACTGCTGTTCTAGTGTACAGTCCCAACAATCACCCTCCCCAGTACCTTGTATGAGTTTTGTGGTACAGGATTTTGTGTGAGTTTTGTGGTACACTTATGTAAATAAAGACATTGTGCACCTGATACTGGGCCTCCAGATATTAATATTCTATCAATTAATATCAATGAATTGATATTAATACAAACCCCAATTCCAATAAAGTTGGAACGTTGTGAAAAACGTAAATAAAAACAGAATACAATGACCTTCAAATTCTTGTTGACCCATATTCAATTAAAACTGATAAACTTTGAATTTGATGACTGCAACACATTGAGCTGGGACAGGGGTATTTTTACCACTGTGTTACATCACCTTTCCTTTTAACAACTCAATAAGCATTTGGGAACTGAAGACACTAATTTTTGCTTTGTAGGTAATGCACCACACATTTTCAATGGGAGACAGGTCTGGACTGCAGGCAGGCCAGTCTAGTACCCACACTCTTTTACTATGAAGCTATGCTGTTGTAACGTGCAGAATATGGCTTGGCATTGTCTTGCTGAAATAAGCAGGGACGTCCCCGAAAAAGACGTTGCTTGGATGGCAGCATATTTTGCTCCAAAACCTGTATGTACCTTTCATCATTAATGGTCCCTTTACAGATGTGCAAGTTACCCATGCCATGGGCACTAACAAACCCCCATACTATCACAGATGCTGGCTTTTAAACTTTGCACTGATAGCAATCTGGATGGTCCTTTTCCTCTTTAGCCCAGAGGACATGACGTTTATGATTTCCAAAAACAATTTAAAATGTGAACTCATCCATCTTAGATGAGCTCGGGCCCAGAGAAGCCGGCAACGTTTCTGGGTGTTGTTGATGTATTGCTTGCACTTTGCATGGTAAAGTTTTAACTTGCACTTGTAGATATTGCAATAAACTGTATTAACCGACAGTGGTTTTTCAAAGTGTTCCTGAGCCCATGTGGTAATATTCTTTACAGAATGTCTATTTTTAATGCAGTGCCACCTGAGGGATCAAAGGTCATGGCCATTTAGTGTTGGTTTTCAGCCTTGACACTTATGTGCAGAGATTTCTCTAGATTCTCTGAATCTTCTGATGATATTATGGACTGTAGATGAGGGAATACCTAAATTCCTGTACGTTGTAATTGTACATTGAGGAACGTTGTTCCTAAACTGTTGGACTATTTGCTCACGCAGTTGTTCACAAAGTGGTGAACCGCACCCCATCCTTGCTTGTGAATGACTGAGGCTTTCAGGGATCCTCCTTTTATACACAATCATGATGCTCACCTGTTTCCAATTAACTTGTTCACCTTTGGAATGTTCCAAAAAGGTATTTTTGAAGCATTCCCCAACTTTTCCAGTCTTTTGTTGCCCCTGTCCCAGCTCTTTTGGAATGTGTTGCAGGCATCAAAATAAGTAAATATTTGCAAGAGACAATAAAGTTTATCAGTTTTAACATAGCATATCTTGTCTTTGTGGTGTTTTCAATTGAATATGGGTCAACAAGGATTTGCAGGTCATTGTATTCTGTTTTTATTTACGTTTTACACAATGTCCCAACTTCATTGGAATTGGGGTTTGTATCAATTTGTTGCTCATTGTGAAATTAGATGTGATTACCATAGTGTGTACACATGCAGACCAGAAAATAAACTGAGGTATGATAAACATGAAAGGCTCAGGTAGATATAGTCTTGTGTAGGAAAAAAATAGATCGCTGTTGCGAGGGGCTGATTAATCCTATTGTCCCAGTGTAGTTCATTTTTAGCCCTGTGATCCTTCCTAAGTGATGTCACCCAGCAACAGGAGCTGATGAATGAAGACAGTGATGATGTCACAGGCCTGTGTGTGAGATAAAGCGGCACTGAGCTAATTCAGGAAAAGTTCTGTTTATTAGGTTTTACTCTTTCAAATTTCAGCTTGTTTTACAGTGGTTTTGAGGACATGAAAACCCTAGGTTGATCTTTGGTGATGTTTACCCCTGACAATATATTACAAAGCTAAATGACTGATCTGTGGAAGAAACTGATTTTTATTTTACTGAAGATAAAGTCACCTATACCGTGGATGGTCTGAGGATAGGTTAGTTAACAGCAGTTTTTCATTTTTTAATCTACTATCACTTTAAATATGATTGCAGGTGGGTGTTGAGTCACACATTGTGTGCACAAAGGAGAGTACAGCCTTTTCTTTTAATAAATCGCTTCCAAAACTCTCAAACTCTAAAGCTATTAGTTTAAAACAGTTTAACTCTACTGACCAGACGTATAAATATCCCAAAACGTTGCTAAAAATACACCTTTACAAAAGTTATTTGAATAATGTTAATATTTTATTAAAAATGAAGATGGCACACTAGGGCCTCAATTTTTATTGAGGGGAGCAAGGTTAGGTTGCTCAAGGGCACTTCAGTTGCTACCTGCCGGCACTGGAATCGAACCAGCAACCTACTGATTACAAGCCCGACTCACTAATCAGTAGGCCACAACTGCCCACTTGCTAAAGGGCAGTGAAAAATGCACATGCAGACACCAACAGATACAGTTGTACTACATCAGTGGTTTTCAACCTGTGGGCCGCAGGTTATTATCAATAGAAACAATAATATTGCTAATGTATGTACACAAATAGCAGGTTCAGTTAATTTTTTTTTTGTGTTTGGCTGTGTGGGCCGTAAGTTGGGAACCAAAAGGTTGGGAACCACTGTACTACATATTATGCAAATAAGTGGGCCCTCTCTAACGTCAATGAAGGAATTAAATTCCCTTTCAACAGATCATCCACGGAAATAGAACCACGTTCTATTTCCATGCTAGGAGGCTGAACAAAGTCTTCAGTCAGTATGGAAGTAGTAGCAGATTGACCAGATCTGTATCGCCTATCAGAGACTGTAACAGAGATGCCACATTCTGTGTTTCCCGCTCAGAGAGAGACACTAACAGATAGCAAAGCTCACAACACCATTGGTGCTGACATCCTACATAAAAAGTGTTCCATGTGAGGATCACTACAATTATTGGGGAGTGTGGGAAAGCAAAATTGTCACTTAAAAAATCACTTTAAGATCACCTGATTCACTTTCTCCCCCCACCTTAATAATAAATAATAATAAAGTGATATACATTGCATTGGGCATTTAGGATCAACATAGCGTAGATTTACGTTTGTCATCTTCTACAATAAAGACTACTGCTGAATCGTGGGACAGCTGTGGCCTACTGGTTAGTGAGTCGGGCTTGTAATTTGTAGGTTGCTGGTTTGATTCCAGTGCCGGCAGGTAGCAACTGAAGTGCCCTTGAGCAAAGGCACCTAATCCCTGATTGCTCCCCGGGCACTGAAGTGATAGTTGCCCACTGCTCCGGGTGTGTGTGTGTTCACTCCTTACTAGTGATGGGTTAAATGCAGAGGTCACATTTCGGTTATGGGTAACCATAACTGACAAAAACATGTCACTTTTCACTTTGAAGAGAATCCAAGTCTCCTGGTCTTCACTGGAAAACGTTTCCAACAAGAAGCAGTCAATCGCTTCAAAATAAAAATTCACTATTGGATGGTAGGTTGTTTTGTAAAATTAAATTCAAGCAACCTTTGTACAATTTGGTGGCCTAAAAAGAAGGCACACTTTTGAATTACAGTAATATGGAATACACAATTAAAAAAAATAAATAAATAAAGCTTATGTTAAACTGCATGTTGCCAGCACAACAGGTGAATACAGAAGTGGAAGGGCCCTTCTTACTGCACTGAAGACAAACATTTGTAAAGTGTAGAAAAGGGACAAATTATTTCATTTTTGACCTGTAAACAAATAACTTTTTTTTTTATTTGTTAATCAGCACAGTACAAGGTAGGGGTTCAAGGTTTAAATCTAAGAGGTGTTTTGAAGCCCTGAAACTTTGCCATTGTCCTATTGTGCCAATTTTATTCAATGTATGTCCCATTTATAACACCTTTACAGTTTGTGCTTGATTGCTCATCCTACTCTGTTAAACAAACAATGAGTGAATCATAGGCTATTTATAATCACTGCAGTGAGAAAATAACAACCCTCAGTGTTACTCCATCAAGGCCTAACACAGTCAGCAGGAGTTACAAATGCAAGGCATCCAATTGGCCTGATCAGAACACAAGGGTAAAAATAGGTTTATATGAAAGGTATGCAGCGAATCTAGAACATGTTGGGGGTTGGATGTCAGTGACAATAGGAGAGACACATGCTAAAACACATGCACGTTTACGTATGTATGCAGACAAATGACTGCAGTGGAAAACTAATAATCTAAGTGGTTGTTACAATAGCATGTTGCTATGTGGTTACTAGGGTCTTCTGGGTTGTTTCATGCTGGCCTAAATCTACACAGTCCATGCCCAAGTCTCTACCATATATTCTGGTCTGTAGATGAGGCTTGGGTCCAGTGGCATGGCCACAGGGGTGGCACCTGCCACTCTAAACATGATTTTGCCACCCCATGTACCACCCCAATGCTGACCTTAAAATCACAGCTCGCATACTGATGCGTATTGTACAAACAATTTTCAGTTATAGTCAACATTCCAATCGTCTAATATTAAAAGAGATTTTTACAATGATTGACTCACTTTAAAAGCACATTTCAGAAAAAAAAAGTGAGAATGTAAATATGCAGGCACGAAACACATCATAGCAAACCTTTCATTTGACACTATTTAGTTTTGACATCTCCAGTATTATCTAAACAGACTGGATATCCGGAGTAAATACAAATTGCATTTAAAACGCAAGCACAGTCGAGGCAGTGTTGGATACAGTGATGTCAATATATATGTGCTTATTTTTATCCCTAGCTCACATGTTCAAGTGATTTTCATTGAATTGTACTCACAGCCTTAAACTGAGCTGAAGAGCAAAGGCTATCAGGAACTGTTCCTGCTCAACAATGATGTTAATGCAACTATAATAATGAGAACTATACAAATCTTTGTGTTCAGCTATAAGAATGATGTTTAAAACACTGGGGTTTGTTCAAATCATCCCTCAACCTAAATGAGCAACTGTAACAGTGATGCTTCCTGCAACAAACAGAAAACAGATTTATTTACAAACATATAGCCTAAACAAAACCCAATTTATGTCCATCAATCCAACAGTTTATTTTAGGGATGCACCGATACAGAAATTTTGGCCGATAACGATAACCAATAACTTTTTGATGTTTTTAAATTTGGAGGCCGATAGCCGATATATAGGCCGATAAATATTTTTTTCTGAGCATGATTGCAAAAACAAAAGGCAAACACATACAGTGAACAACCTTAACTTCAGAAAAGTTTGAACTGCTCTCTTAACTATATTTACTATATTCATTTCTATGGCCAACTTTTTAATAATATTTTATCTAATATTTAAAAAAAACAAAAAAAACCCCGCAAAATAAGAAATAACATTTTATTTGACATCTGTAATATAGAGCAGTGCACTGATATCGAGTACAAAACATGCTTAAATATTTTAAGAGTGAAGCTAAAACATTAAAGCAGTAATTTAAGTTAGGCAGTAAAGCTCCGTACTTTGTAACTCATTCCCAACTCAAAATAAAACTCAATTAAAATTCTCTGTTCATAACTATGGAGCCGTTAATACTGTGCTGTAACGGAGAACTTGTACACAAAAGGAAATAGGAGACGTGGGCATGTTTTACCTAAATGAGGGATTTAATAAAACGTGGGAATGATTTACCTAAATCGAGGGAACGAGTTAATAAAACGTGCGCACGTATTGATAAATCGTGGGAACAAATTCCTAATTCGTGGCCACGATATAAAAATATTTTTC
>JAZGTK010004663.1:0-22500 GCA_036877625.1 Ambastaia sidthimunki
AATCAGGAGTTAGTCGTGATCTTATACTGTCATGTGAATCTATAGGGGCGTGTGTGAAATATACGTGGGAATTTGAACACCACATCACGTTTACACACACACACGCACTTCACCGCCCCCTTCTCTCTCTCTCTCTCTCATTTCATCCTCCTCTTCTTCATCACTCTTGTTTTGCGCGTGTGTGATATATAATGTGAACGCAATTTCACGCGCCGGGGCTCCAGTCATTCCAATGGCTCTCGTCGATCATGGACGATCATTTTGCTTCCTAATTTTTCCATTCGCATAACGGGAATATCGCTCCAGCGTCGACGCAGTCCATGAGCACAAGAGATCTCCTCTCCCGTGACTGGCGAAGGATATTTTTTGCATGCCCAGACACTAAATAGACAACGGAGATCACGTTCAATGCAGTTGGAACATGTCCTATGTTCCCTTTCAAGGTAAGAGCGCTGATGGATGTGTACCGCATCCCCCGCGCGTCCTCCCGGCGCGTCCTTCTGCGCTAGAGTGCCGCTGCTTCGGTGCGCTCGGTGATGCAGATGGACTCGTGTCATTTATTCACTCCGTTTCAACATGTCCAGAAGAGACTGAAATCTGTCATCTGTCTCACTGGCCACGTTGAATTGTCTGTATTCATTGGCTGTTCTTGCTTAACTAGTATTTGACTTTATATCATGTATAGATGAGTTTCTGCATCTTTGTTTCTGTATTCTGGTCGTTTTCTGAAGATTTAGTTGACTAGATGCCATTGGTTTTGGGGATGAACTTAATTAAAACCATTTCCGTCCTGTTACAACATTGCATTTCTGGCCAGTCCTCTGTTACTTTTCTACCAATATGAAATAGTTTTTAAAGAGCGCATTAGATGCTGGTTTATGCGTATTTTTGGCGCGGCGTTATCTAATGCTGACGGTCCATTCATAAATGTGTTTTACGCATCAATTATTTGACTGTGCAAATGGCGCTACGTGGTTTGATCTCAGTTTTATTTTGCTGTTGTGTCTGTATTAGAATGAGGAAATAATGCAAACTAATGTCCACTAGACACTAGGAGAAAAATCAGTGTACATGATCTTGTCTTTGAGCACATTGGATCAGTACAGTACTGGTGAACACAAAGCTCATTACATAATATCATTGGGTCTGTAAAACTGAACGTAAATGGTTGTTTTTTAGGATAGTTGCTAAAGGGCAGATAAG
Source organism: Ambastaia sidthimunki (assembly GCA_036877625.1). NCBI lineage: Eukaryota > Metazoa > Chordata > Actinopteri > Cypriniformes > Botiidae > Ambastaia > Ambastaia sidthimunki. Next base: position 1,204 of record JAZGTK010004663.1, read on the forward strand.
TAGCAGGTCATCTGTGTAAAACGTGATATCTGAATTTCAATTTAGAATCACTTTCAGCATTTAAAGTTGTCTGTTAAAACGCTCAGGGCCTAAATGAAGTGATAGATACTGTTGAAGAATAAACAGAAATATAAATACAAGTGTTTTATTTCAGTGCACCAATTGAAGTACCACAAAGTTTAGTCTTGCTGTGATTATCAGCCTAATATCTGGTCCACATTGCAGCGTTTTCTAGCCAAGAACCTCCCAGTTAGACAGGAAGAGATTATTTGACCGACAAACCAGTTTGTTTTATTTAGAAATAAATTTAATTTTGAATATAAGGTCTACTGCCTGTGAATATCGCTTTTCCTTGCTACTAAGTGGCTTAAACTAAAAGATTTGATGCCATTAAGCTGCAAACTTTGGCTAATCCAGCTATTCAGCAAGTTATTCCTGAGAAACACTCGCTGTGCTGACCTGGTACTTATATGTAAATGTGAATCAGTCAATATCATGTTTAAAGTATGAGACTAGTCCAAGTTCAGTTGTCTTTCATTTGTTTATTTACATTCTCATTAGCATATTCATGATACCTCATGAATAAACGCAGGATATGTAGCTGATTGGTGCAGATCTGATTATGCAACCTTTCATATTTAAATTATTTGATCTCACCTTCAGGTCAGCTGAGTGTTACTTTTCAAAACTTGACAAACTTACAGAAGTACACATCACGTCCAGTAACAGCTATATTCCAGTGCCTTCCTTCTGAGTGATGTTAAACTGTCAGGTTGGTAGAAAGATTCAGTTTCTATAAGAATAGTAAGTGTAGTCAGTCTCTCTCTAGCTTGGTTTCAAATGCTAGTGAGCTGATTTGTTGTTTACTCCCTACATAGAGGCAGCTGTCTTCTAAAGCAGTATATTAACTGAAATGAGTCTAATAAGTGACTCATTTGCTCATGTTGTACATAGGCAGCATCTCTGAATGCCATACAAATAGTGCTCATCCTGTGAATACAAAGCTTGTACAACAATTGGGTAAAATAGTCACACTTTATATCAGTAAATTTTGACATTAAATAAAATAAGTATATTTATAATCAGCGTTTGTAAAACATTTACAGTCACCATCAGAGGCATATTTATAATGAGCTCGTTGCAACGTTTTGATTTTGGCCAAATGTAGTCGTCTTAAAAGGCAGCACAGGTATTATAAGAGTCTATGATGCCCTAAAATGAAGTCTTGGTAGGCAGCTCTCTAGATTTTTGGAAAGAGCTTCTGACTCACTGTGACCCCAGCAGTGCAAAATAAATCAATAACTGACTCTTCTCTGGGGTTTAATGTTCTGACCGGGACCTCATAAGAAGTTTTTAAGGTTCATGTAGATGTTGTATTATAAAGTAGACTGTACAGTAATTTAATTCTCCGAGATCGTTTAGCCTACAGCTTGAATTTAATGATAATCTGTAGAAACTATGATCCCACAATTTTGATTGGTTTTAACTATTCATGTTTGGCAAAACGTCATTTGAGGCCAAAAACGTAATGAGATTCACCCCAAGACAGAATAAGTTCCTACTCATAAAACCAATGATATTGTATAAGTCTGTCATATCATGAGAAGATTTTAGATGGCTTTATGGTAACCTTGTCTTTAAAGCTGCAATCTGTAACTTTTGCCTCTCTGTCGCCATCTCTGTTTGAATCATAAAATTGCAGGTTACTTTACGTACTTTTGTTATGTATGTTGCAGTCAAATTAAGCCAAACCGACATTTCATTTCCTTTGAAATCGGACCTGACAGCTCAAATTATAAATCATTATTATAAACTTATCGTTGTGAATTGGGGTAAGAAAAGGAGATGTTTTGAACATTGATTTGTTATGTACTTGCTATATTTTTTTACCCCAAAACGTTACGACTGAAGCTTAAACCAGCAGTACAGCGACTGTAGTTGTGATGAATTGCTGATATTTTAAGTTAAGAGTCTCACATTTAGCATGAATGCATTAATGTGGTGAAAAGAGAGTCTACTTTATCAGTGTTCTGCACAGTTATGAGAATAATAGTTGAGAACGAAACATGCTAATTAGTGCAGTTTGCTAAGGCCAGCAACATTACTGCTGCCTGTATTTAGGGTTGGGGATTTGGACAAATCCCTAAACCTATTAAACGTAGGCGTGCAACTTTGTCCGTGCCATTTGTGCAGAGGACAGAACGATACCAGAAATGATGACTTATTGAGCAGTTGTTTGCGATTACTTTTCTAAGCTATTAAAAGTACTGTTTTCTTTTTGCTTGGTGGACAATAAAACATGAAAAAATCTCTCAGACTTAAATTGAAGGAGGAAAGTATATCAAGAGACTAAAATATAGAAAACTGCGGGTGTTTTTAGACCTAGTAATAATATAGCTATAAAGTGCCATTTAAAACACCACAGCCACCTTTACAATGGGCAAGCACGCTTGTCTGTTCAAAAAAATGTAAAAATATATTTTGTAGTTCAGTCTTTGAGTCAAAAGTATTCAGAAGCCTTTTTTTCTTTGTACACCCAGTGCACCAAAATGCTTTCAGTGAGTCTGTTTTATTCTGTCAGTGCCTTGCAGATGTCTTTTTATTATGTTGTACGTGGTGTTCTGACCTGTTACCGCTCTTTTCTGTACTTGATACAGTGTCGGTCCACTGTGTGAGTTTTGACTTGTCTTCATCAAAATACCCTCTTCCATCTCCTAGCCCAGAAAAGGGTTCGAACTTTTTCCCCACGTCGAATTAGGTACTGATGTAGGGCTTGTGAAATCATTGTTCAAAAATCAATACAGAATAATATGAAATTTTCACGGTGGAATCGAACACAGAGGAGCCATTCGTGGCGTGAGAAGCCAGCCAGTGAGTGAGAACCAAACTGGAACCCGTGGATGAGTTCTTACACAAGCCATCGGTGTGAATCATATTTAAAGCTCTCACAGCGACCAGCTGACAATCTTACACTTCAGCTGTGCCTCAGCAACTTTTTCTGAATGCTCCGGGTCAGTCTCAATTCTCCAGATGCAAAACATTATTGCTTGGTTGTAAGAACTTTAAACAATTTTTTAAAATTCTGTAACATTTTAAAAGTTTTTTAGGGAGTAATGTCTGAAACACACTACACACTTTCTAGCTACACAACTTGACAGCTTGATAAGGTGTCAGACCACAGTAGCAAGCTGTACGTTTGGAGAGTATGTTTTTGGCTGTGATGTGACTACTTAAAAATATTTGCAAAAGTGAATTAGAGTTAAGTTAATTGTAAGAAAAGGTGTAGAATTGTTTGTTGGCCGATGACACATGGTTTTGTTTTGGTAAATGACATTCATACATTAATAAAGCTACGATCCACAACTTTTGCCTCTCTGTCGCCATCTCTGTTTGAAACATAAAACTGTAGGTTATTTATCATTATGTATGTTAAAGTCAAATGAAGACAGACATTTCCTGAAAAATCTGACCCACCAGTTCAAATTATAAATCATTATAAGGTTACCACTGTGAATCAGGGTAAGGAGAACGTTTTAAAAACTGATCTGTTATGTTCTTGTTCAAAACTGATTTTTGTTTATTTTTATACCAAAAAAGAGTCAAAGATTGCAACTTTAAGTTTGGCTTTAGTGCCCAAATTCATTCTACGGACATTATATTTATGCCCCAAGGGTTTGAGAAGATCTGATGCTTTGTAAATCGTTCATTTTTTGCAGTCTTTGCTCCTCCGGTGATGAGAAGTATCACTGCTCTCAGAGACAGATAACAGATGCTGCGGGTAGGTGGAAAGTGACAGACTGCCTGTTTGAGGACCGCGTGCCTCACGTACTCGCTTACTGAACTTACTGTAATTTACTGTAATCAGCTCTACGGATACACGCATGCGGGGCAATGGAGCCAATGCACCCTGACTTAAAGCACATTTAAATACAACTGCATTGTAGGACTTCTGAAACCTGTCTGCTTTTGTGTGCATTTTTGTGTGCATTGCGTGCTATATAATGCGTTATGTGATGCAACTCAAAGCGCTTTGATGAATATGTAAATGACTAGCTAGAAGCCACATGAAAAACTTGATTGTGACTCTGGGTTATTTTGGTGCTGTTTGTTCCAAAGGGCTTCAGGTCACATTGGTTCAGTTAATGTATACTGTAATGTATAATGAATATGATGCCAAATCATTTCAGTCTGTTTCTGAACAGAAAAGCTCGATCAGTCCTGCTCATGTCCTTTAGCCGATTCTATTGTGTTGAAACAGCTTTATTCTGATTTCTGGAATAGCTCGGCAGGTACGGTGAGCTCAGATGTTGCTCTGTCATTGCTCAGGAGAATGAACTGAGCTCTCAGTTAGGTTTCATTTGGGCATCTGCTTGCCAAACAAATAGATTTTCCCAAACAAACAGATAAGAATGAGAGTTATTGTCATACAGTATTCAGATACTCAGATAATTTAGTCTGGATGAGAAACTCACATTGAGTTCATATTGAAAAATGAAATTAGTAGATTAGTCTTTATCTGTTTGAAAAAAGTGAGTTTGCTCTCATTTGCTGTCTGAATGAAACAATTACGCTATTGCAGTACGATATGTGATTATACTGTTGACGTTTTAAGGTGATTAAGAAGAATTTATATTTATGAACCGCAGTATTTATGACACATCTCCCATTTTCAACGCTATAATGAGCCAATTTGTAAGTCCTTTAAAGCTGCAATCTGTAACTTTGTTTTTGGATTATAATAACTGCAAGTAACCTGCAATTTAATGTTTCGAACAGAGATGGCAATAGAGAGGCAAAAGTTTGCAGCTTTTAAAAGAACTGCAGGAAGCCAGTATGTTAGCACTTTTAAAGTCGTAAACCCAGAGGATGCAGTTCGAACCCTTGAGGTTGTGTGCAAATGGCTTATTTAGTCATTGCAGGGGCAGGTTTGTTCAAATCCCTCACCGTCTGTATGAGTAACTATAACAGTGATGCTTGCCTTAGCAAGAACCGCTAATGAGTGCAGTAAACATAAAGACCTCAACAATTGCATTATCAGGTGATGTGGACAAATAAATAACATGTGCATCACATGAATGAATATTTCAGCCACACACAGATAATTCCTGTAAAACGCTCAGATGCTTTTGTGTGTGTGTGAAGAGGGAGGAGATTGAAAACATTCATTATCTTCTGAATATTATCTGCAGGAATTAATAAAAAATGTAGCCTAAAGTTTTTTCTTCTCACACAGACTCTCTGAAATGTGTATTTACAAGTCACGCGTTTAATATTGTAATTAGTGAATTCTCCTTTAATACTATTCAAATCATTTACATCGTCTGCCTTTGTGTTTGAATTAGTTTTCATACGGGTGAGGTTTTCTTTCAGATGGGTTTGGGGGGCTAATGTGCTGCTTTCATTCGTTTGGGAATGTTAATAAGTGTGTTAGATGCATCAGTGATGCACTTTCACAGGCTGCTGTGGTGCATCTGTAGTCCTGCATGTCAACGTTTCTGTCCTGAAGGTTCCGTGTCTGATTTTAATTCATGTTTCCAGCTTCCTTTTGTTCCTCTGATACTTTAGAACGACTCAAATTGGTGACGCTTCAAGTTTGAGCTTTGTTGCTCTGTTTCACAAGGGTTGTTTTTCGAATGCCCCAGTAAAGTCACGTTTTTGTCCATGGGGCAAAAAAATGAATAGGTTAATTTAAACAGGTCTTGTTTTAGCTAGCGTGTCTTTTAAGCCCGTTATGTAAGGAACAGTTTGAAGTTAAAAATTCTCATTATTTGACTATCTTCATGTCATTCCAAACATTTTGAAGAATCTTCAGGAAGCTTGTATGTCCTGTTAAGTTAAATTTGGTAATGTTTTTGTGATCGAATAGTTATTGCATGTTTAAAAGCTGTATAAAGATTCTTTATTTGTGTTCCAGACCAGAAATAAAAGCATACTGGTTTGGCACGCAAATAATGACAGAATGCAAATTTTCTAGGAAATGTCTTAAAAGCTGCAATCCGTAACTTTTATGGGTCACAAAATGAACAAAAATCAGTTATGATTTATACATATAAGTAATGTACTAAAGGTAAGGAGAGTGTTTTGCTCAAATCGCAATGGTAACTTTATAATAATTAATTTATAATTTGAGCTGTCAGGGTTGATTTTCATGAAGTGTCACTTCCAGTATTGAAAGTGACACGTGTTTGTGAATGCCCACACGCACGGTGGTGTTGCAATCGTCACGAAGTTCAAAACAATTATGCCGGTCTGCCCTTTAGTACATACCGCAATGCCATTTACAAGAAAAGGGCTTTATGAGTGTCCTGTTTTTAAAAGGTTCCCTCGAAACCATGTCTTCATGGGATACTGCGGTTCTTGATGGTGGGCTTTAGAAATGAGTTTGATGAAGGAGTTTGTTGTGTGAATGTTAATATTGGCCTGTGTCAGCTCCCCGCTGACAGCGCATTACAGCTGCATAGCTGTAAGCTGTGTTGCGCACGTCGCAGGTTCATTTGCATGCCGGCTTTTAGCCCTTTTGCAAGATGACCCAGGTTTAGCCGGGAGGGATGGCTGTGTTACATTGCTCATATGCATAACATGCGGCACACACACTCACACAAAGACCCCATTAAACTCTCTTCTTTCTCTCTCGTCCTCATACTCTCTGCTTAACTACATACTTAAACATTTCGTAGGTGTCATTGGTCAGTAAAGCTGCCGGCGTCCAGCCTTCTGTTATAAACCACCTGCTCATCACTGTCTGAGGCTGAAGGTGTGACCGGCCCAGCTAATAATTTTAGGTTGTAATGTTTATTTATCCTTTAACAAAATGTTAAAAATGGTATTTTGAAAGTTCTAGTTTTTGGATGTTATATTAATGTTACACCTTGGTTAAAATTCTGTCATTTCTTTTAAAAAACATTCCACTAACAAGTTAAAAATAATATTTTTGATATATATGCTGTACAATGTTAAAAAAGTTCCACTAACATTACTGCAAGAACGTTTTTGATAGCTTTAGGAGAACGTTTGCTGTTAGCTGGGAGAACAGGCCAACACACAGATCAGGCAGGTAAACACACGCTGTGTGGCGTGAAAAGTGGGCCAGCACGTGTCCTCACAAATGCTGGACCTCAGTGCTGATCTGAAGTCTGTGCTTATGTGTGTGTGAAAACACTGATAGGAGTTTTGATCCTTATATAGGACCCACCTCTTATATCTCGGTATGCGTCATTTTTATTCACTGTATTGTTTGTGATGTCACAATAAATATTATTTATATATTAACTAAACATGCAATAATGCTTATTTTTATAATCTGGTGAATTTAGTGTTCTGAATTCCACATTTTTATGTGCATTACTTCATTATATATGTATTAAAATAGTTCAGAACTGGTCCAAACTGAAAGTGACACGTTCACAGTCTTTTAGAAGTTAATCTATGAATGGCATAAGATTTATTCACGCTTAAATCGCTGGAGGTCACATTAATGCGGTTCTCTTAGTTGCTGTTAGTTATGTTCAGTTTTATTGGGTGTGAAATAACTGCAGTTTGTTTGATACTCAGTGCGTTGATGTAGTTGCCGCTCATTTGCATAAACTCTGATTAGCCTTGTTGCATTGTGAGTGGTTGCTACTGCTGCCTCAAATGAAACTCATTGAAAATGAATGACTTCTGATTATTTTCTTGATTCAGATTCTGTTCCTGTTGTTAGTGTGAATGGCCCTTTTCAGTTATCTTTGCACATGAAACTAAGTTGGGAATAAGTATTGTAACACTGTTCAAAGTGCCACAATTTAGTGTTTCTTTATATTAAGATTACATTGAAGTCAACGTGAAATCTATTTTTAATGCATATTTCTGGTCCTATCATGCACAAATTGTCAGATCACCTCTTTAAAAAAAACTTAAGTCTTATTTTAAAATGTAATATTGTGTTAAGCTATTCAGCTGACATCATCATTCATTTCTGCCCCAACTGATCCAATCAAATCTCAGTGGATCAAATCAAGTCCCGCCCTAGATTTTTACTTATTAAATATCATGTTTTATTAGGAAATATTGCATATTACAGTAAAATGTGTTGACCGGAGACCTTTAAGGATACTTTAAGCATTCTGTGTTGACTTTAACAGTTTGTCTACCTGTGGCTCCTTTCAGTCAGAAGTTCTGGCCGTCTGCTAGCGCGTGCGCGTGACGTTAGCACAGTTATGAATGTTAGCGACAGGCCTCGAGGTAGTAATACAATGACACAGTTCTCAGTCTATCTCTGGATTGAGGACGATCACTATAATTGTGCTTTATCTCTTGAGCCCAAAACACGACCCGTTTAATCTCAGACGAGCGACCCACACGCATGAAGATATAGGAGGAAAAACGCAAGAGAACGCACAACACACACGTCTGTGTTGAATTATGGCTGTGTCATGCGTTTGTGCCACACGAATGTGAAATATTTTTGCCTCAGACTGTCAGTGACTTATTCAGCATGTGGAATATTCGGTAAAAGAGGAAAATACGGCACAATGCTAATAGGCAGATTTTACTGAGGCTGCCGTACCTCATACTTGTTTTGACAGTTTCTCTAGACATAAATGTAAACTAGATCCTAAAGTACAGTATGGAAATAAGTTCAAAATATTGGCATATTAGTTCACTGCTTGCTGTAGAGGTTGTGTACTGCCCGCTATTTAAAAAACAGCATGTAAAACAGAATACGTTATGTTAGCGCTAAATGTTTCGCCTGGTTTTCAGTTGTTATCCGAAAATGAAAAAGGCGCGGTTGCATCTTAAATGTAATGTTGGGTAAACATGTCTAAAAAAAAGGTAGGGTAGGATAAAATAGTAGGGTAGGTAATTTTAGAGAGGCTAGCAATAGCAAGCTAGCTTTGAAAGCATAAGATCCCGCCCTCTCCAAAGACACGCCTCCTCCAACACACATTTATAGTTTAACAGACAAGTAGAACAAGTAAAATATATTTGAAATTTTAAACATGCTTCTCTTTACTACTATCGTTTACAATGATTCTACAAGGATAAATTGTGTGTAATGCATAACAGTGACTGTAAAATATGTTTGTGAAAGGCATATTGTGTTTTGGAATTAGGGTCTTAGGGACAGTTTTGATTGGCCGTTGGGGTGGTTTTGTCACACAGATCTGGCAACCCTGGCTGTGACATCAAAGCATACCAAAAATCTGCATACTTTGCACAATATACATACTGCATACTGCAGAAGCAGCAGAAGTAGTGTGCTAGCATACTACTCCAAATGGTGAAATATTCTGTCAATAAGAAAAAAGTATTAGTAACGCTTTAGGCACAAGCAGGAAAATCACTTTCATTTGAAGTGTTTCATAGCATCTAATGATTTTTATCTCACAGTTTGTGAATGCTGTCTCATTTTAAATTGTTATTAGCTTCCAAATGAGAGAGACCAAGAGCGTGAGAGGGGGCTGAGAGACAGATGGATTGAAGGTGGGGGGGAGTAAGAGCGATGAAAGCAGGTTGCCAGTGAGTTTGTTAGAAAGTTAGGTCATATTTTTTAGCTATTTCTTTGTGGTGGTCTCCTACATATCAGGGTTTCGCAAACTTTATAATTTAACAATTGTCTTCTTTTCAATCTATGTAGGAATTTGGACTGAATAAACATTAATCAAATTAAAGATGATGTCCAGCAACAGCCAACAAAACAGATTTTAGATTTGCCTTACAGCAGCACAAAATTACCATCACATATATATATATATATTGGAACATATACACATATATATGTGTATATGTGATGTATATATAACACACACACACATACACACACATATATATATATATATATATATATATAGGAACATATATATGTGTGTGTATCTGTATGTAACCCATATGTTGTACAGTATGTACATTATGTTGCTGTATCTTTATTTATGAGTCATCAACACATACATTTGACATCATGTTTTTTTTCATTTGTGTGAAAAAATAAACCTAAAAATATTTTGCTGTAGCTTTTTGTCTTGTTTAAATATGAAGTTAATTTTCACTGTAAAATATACAGTACTTACTAATTTTTATTATTCAGAATTGTTTTTTTTGTATTGTCCTGGTAAACATGATATAATTGTTTACTGTACATAGCAGGATAACCTGGTAATAGTTACAGGTTTTATTGTAACATTGATTAGCTTCATTATTCTTAAACAGGTTTATTACACTGATGTCATACTAGCATACTAGCATACTAGCATACTAGCTCCACATCATCTCATTCTCCCATGTTATCTGCTGTCATGTATATACTATGAGCTGTATATAGCAATAGGAGGGAGAGAAAGACGGGAGAAAAAGCAACAGAGTATTTCATGGATGGCTAGGTTGCTATGGGAACAAGAAATGGTTTCTCCTTCCCAAAAAAGTGCCCTCCTTCCCTCCCTGTCTTTCTTAACCCCTCATTTTTCTTTCACTCTCTTTTCCATCTCTCTTCCTCCTGTTTTTTCTCTCCTATCCGTCTCTCACTTTTTCTCTCTCCCACACATTTTAGCACTCTCTCTCTCTCTCTCTGGTTCAGTTTTATCCTTGTCTTCTCTACCTCTCTCATCCCCCCTCTCTCATCTGTCTCTTTAACACTCACTTATATTCTATTCTTTTCCCGGTTGTCATGGCAATAAGCTGGGGGTGTGTGGGTGAGAATGAGCGAGCGAACGAGAGAGAGAGAGAGTGGGCGTTTCGGAAGTGACATCTCTTGAGCAGTAACCTTGTTTCCTGTATGTAGATTTGAGGGGTGGGAGCTGTAAAGTGCAGCTACAGTGACGCCGTGTGGAAGACGCGGTGAGGAGATCAGCAGGTAAATGCTAGTTTAGGAAGCTAACCGAGTGGTCCAGCCATGACCAGAGGTTCTGAACAAATGAGATGTCTTTCACCAGACCTTAAAGATGTCTTACTGCTTCTCCTACACAGCAGTGAGGTTTAAAACATGGTGGTCTCCTAATTCTCAGATGTTTCTCAGTAATCTCATGTGTGTCTCCTCAGGAGTTCCAGAAGAGAGCTTAACATCTCGTAAAGGAAAGCCTAAACTCAATCTGCAATATAAAGACAGAGATTTTAATATAAACTCAAACGTTTCTCATCAAATTTTCCAAGGGCTAAAAAACTGATCTATACCATTCACATCATTTTATCTCTCTATACTTCGTGTTAACAACATTTATCTACATTTTTCTATTAAAGAATTTGTAGGAGAAACATCTGAGACACAGTTCACAATCTAAACTTCTGAGCCTTTTATTCTGTAATAATGTAATATTTGACCAAGTTGATACTCGCATGAAATTTAATGTAAAATGTGATCTTCATTGTATCTTTGTATTCTTTGGGCCATATAAGGGCAAAAATCTCTAACCAATAACATTCTGTTAGACTAAATGACACATTCCGGCCTTTCAAAGTGCATTTTGATGTAAGCTAACGTGTCCATCACAATGCAGTTATTCATGCATCAAAGCACGTCTTTTAGTGAGTTTGCTGTACAACAATTGAACACAGAAATGACTATGAAACATGGGCTGAATAACATGCATGCACTCTCGTTTTTGTGCACTACCTGCCTGGGGCATCCAGAGAAAGCTTGTGATTATTTTTAGCACTGTTTGGAGTGCAGTGATGGGAATAATCACTCGTACTCCTCTCGGCCACGTAATGACAAAGTGAGTCTGACCCACGCGTGGTGTGTTTCTCGCACCCGGAGCCCGCAAACGAAATAGTGACACCCTCTCAAAAGCGCGCTAGCCAGTGACACCCAGCGTTTGTGATGTAGAACATGAAAAGGCACCTACAGCGTTTCTGTCTGTGGCCTGTGATGTCATAGGGCGCTTAGCATGCTAAATAGTGCATTCTTTTACTGGTGAACTGAAACATTTGAATATGAAAAGCAGTTTCTAATTTATCAATGCAAATTTAACAGAAACCATTATGCTAATTACAGCTAATTTGATTGGGTGAGACAATTTAAGATATTATATATATATGTATATGTGTGTGTGTGTGTGTGTGTATATGTGTATAACTCTATAACTCTATATATACTTTATATGTACACACATATACACACACACACACACACACACACACACACACATATATATATAAAACTATTTTTACAAATAGAGAAATCAGTGTAATACTGTAGTCCACCCAGTCCATTAATTGAAACTAACCTGAACAAAATTGAATTATTTTGAAACTGACATGGTTATGATGTCACAACCAAGAGCAACTAACCATACAACCTCCAGTATTTACACACGAGAGTGATCTAGTTTATGCAATCTATTTTTGTTTTTGCATCATTCTTGCAAGATTGGAACAGACCTCGACACCCAACTGAGCTGACAGTGGACTTCCATCTGACAGAGATAAACAGGCCATAATAACCACTGGGGCTTTTCCTAGTGGGCCTGTCGACTTGTGGACCAGCTGTTGAAACCAGACCTGTAAACAGACTAAATATTAAAAGATTTAAAGAGAGAAAATGTTCCATGTAGGTCACATATAAGCAGTTTTCCCGAGGGTGTTCTCTAAAGTCACAAAGCTGTACTGTTTGCTCCGTTTTCTCATGTAAGATGACTAAAATCAGATTGTACCTGCGGTATCATTTTCATTTCCTGTAAAGTGAATTTGTAATTGTCACGAGTCGTCTGTGGACACAGAGGAACCAGTGAAGCTGCTGATGAGCTCAGTTTTAGGTTGTAAGAACGTTTCCCTAACATTTCTATTAAGTAGCAAAAAATTTTACTTTGAATGTTCTTGGAAGGTCAAAAACATCCAGTTGTATAAACATTTTTGCTTGGTTGTTTAAACATTGTAAAACTCTTTTATTAGTTTTAGATGTATATGATATATAATGTTAAAGAACGTTCTGCAGGAATGTTTTTAAGAGGACTTTTGGAGAATGTTATCCAAGATTCGGAGAACATTCCCTGTTCCGTTCCTCCAGCTCTGCAGGACTTCAGTCAGGACAGAACTGGATGTGACAGGCTGAGATTTCAGCTGGCTCACTGTCAAGTGCAGAGCGCAGCACACGGCAGTGAGAGGTCTGGACGGTGGTGACTGCTTTACTGTTTGTTTGAGTAACAGACCCGTGTCACTTCCAGGCCTGCTGTCATGTTAAAAGGTACAGCAATAAAAAAACTGATGTTTTATTCACCTCCATGTTGATTCGAACCAATATATGGATGTTTTTTTCCATTGAACACAAAGGTACAAATAAATAACATTATATGTGTTCAGAATGACATTCCAGCTAACAGGGAACGTTTTGTAAAAGTTTTCTCAAAGTTATCAGACACATTCTTGCAGTATTGTTAGTGAAATGTTTTTAAACATGATATATATTATATATGTTAAAAATGTTATTTCTAAGTTGTTGGGGGAACATTTTTAAAAGCATTACAGAATTTTTAAATAACATTCTTTAAACCAACTAATAATGTTAATACAGCATATAATATTTTGAACGTTGAACATTCAAAATATAATTTTAACATTATATATATAATTTTACTTAATGGAACATTAGGTAAACGTTCGTACAATCTGAAACTGTTAGAGGGTGAGTTAATAATCACAGAACTGGGCAAACCGTTCCTGTAATGTACTGAACTTACGTAAAAGAAATCATCTGCTTATGTTTACAATGTTTGAAGGATTTTACTGGTCTAGAACATCGGCTGGAGTTAATTTGAAAGCAAATAAATTTTGTTTTCCATTTACTGAAAGTCAGCTCATCTGAGTGGCTTCATCGATCAGTCAGGACCATTTCCAAAAAATGCAGAGCAAACAAAAAAACAACAAAAGTTCATTAGTCTATGATTAAATTTCAACAAACATAAGGATGTTCAGCGATTGTGACTGTTTCTCTGTTGTTCTCGACTCTGACAAACATGTGCGAGTCTGGACAGAACCGTCCTTCACCGGTCCAGCATCCCTCAGATGGTGCCTGCCACCATCTGTCAGGACTGTTTCTGATTGGCTGGAGGGTCAGAGGCGGAGACTGTTGGAGTGAAAGCAGGCCATCAGGGCAGAATATCGGATCTGATCTGTAACTTCAGAAGCAGAAAAGCAGAATATGGTCCTGTCATGAGTTTTATAGAAGAACTGTGATAAAGTTAAGTGTCAGAGGCCACAGTAATCCCTTTACTGCCCTCGTCTTGGCTGACGGGACCAGAGCTGAACACATGACAGCTTTACAGCTGGATTTACAACCTGATGAAACCTCAGGGCTATACTCTGCTATCCATATTAAAGTCTGCGCGTGAGTTATATGTTTAGAGTCGCAGGCAAAAGGCACCCTAGAGCCTGCAAGTGCCATTTTCATAGATAAAAATGTAGGTCAGTTGTATTGTGGTATTTATGTCTGTGGACAAAGACATTATTATGTTTACTGTTTTGGGGCCAAAGACATGTACCTGCATCAACTTTTTTGCTGGTCTTAAAAAAATACCTGTACCCATGACCTTACAAAGAGAAATAATATTGTTATAAATAATAAATAATATTTATATATTGTTCCAAGACCAACAATGTTGTTTATCAAAAAACATGTCTTACTTCAGGAAGTCATGGTCACTGTATTAGTTTTCTGGACTTCCTGTTATATTTTCACTGTTTGTGGTTGGAAAAATATGATAGTCTGTGGATAAGTATGATAAAAAGTTTGTGTTCTGATTTTATTTACAATAAATCAGAGAGCTTTGATATTTTAAATACTGGCACATCAAGAAGAACAAATCGCTGTGCTTGATGCAGTCAAACTTTTGAAACATATTTAGGAATGATTTGAGATTTTATGAAGCTGAATTATATATTCCACTTTGTTTTCTTCCTGTGAAATAATCAGTACTTGTTACATTTGGAAGGACAGAAATTCTACATTTCTGCTGATTTCTGCTGTGCTACATTTTTAGAAAGTACCCACCCAGAATAACCTAGCAACAGCCTAGCAATGCCTTAGCAACAAGCAGGAATCTTTAGTTCCTGCATAGCAATGCCCTGGCAACCATCCAGATCACTTTAGCATGATTGCTGTGGGGTTTTGCACCGTTCACACTTTCTTCTGAAAATATCTAGAAACATCTAGTTTTTAGGTTTCTCTGAATTTTAATCATTTACTTATAAACTCTGTTCTTTCTCTTCTTCCCAAACTTTCTCCTTCCCTCTCCTCTCATGTTATCTCCTCAAACTCTCTCCTCTTCTCAAACTTTCTCCTCCTTGCTCCTCTTTTCTCAAACTCTCTCCTCAAACTCTCTCCTCCTTGCTCCTCTTTTCTCAAACTCTCTCCTCTCCTCAAACTCTCTCCTCCTTGCTCCTCTTTTCTCAAACTCTCTCCTCAAACTCTCTCCTCCTTGCTCCTCTTTTCTCAAACTCAATCCTCTCCTCAAACTCTCGTCATTCCTCAAACTTTCTCCTCTCCAGATGCGAGGTATGCCGTCCCCCCGTCTTACCGACACCAGCCCTCTTTCGCTGCTGCTCCCTCCTTCGAGCAATCCGACTGGAACCCTCGTCTGTGTGTGATCTCTGGAAATCAGCTCTACATGTTGGACCAGGAGGAGGTAAAAGTCTGTGTTGAGTATGAACACCGGTGTTCTATAGTTCTGTTGTTGCATTATAGAAAGAACAATTCATGGCAGTTATTAGACATTAATTCTTTTGGCAAAAATGTGCAAAAATTCCTACACTGGTGTTTCTTCAGTTGTAGGAAGTCTCTGTAGTTCTGGACATGAGTGAAACGGTCCAGATAAGATCTCTGCTGGTTCATTAATCAAACACGCAGCTCTGTCTAACTGCACCTGGTTTGTTGTGCGTTTCGATAAGGCCACACTTTGAATTGACCTAAATCAGTGTTCTGTCACTTCTGCAGACGGCAATATGAAATATTCATGCCTGTCACCCAACTCCTGCAGGGGACAGTCACTGCCCTGTGTGAGGGTCTTCATTCAGGTCCTGTAGTGAATGACAACCATCCCCTGCAAGCAGATATTGGTGTTCTGCGTGAAAGCTTTTCTTTCGAGGTTTTTCACAATGTGTGGAAGACAAAATTCCTTTCTAATCCAATTATGCTGCCCTCACTGCACAGCAAAGTGCTGTAAAGCCATCGCAAATAATAATTGTACAGTTGTGTTGTTTTATATGCACACTGCTTGTTTGTTTGTATCTATACAGGAAAAGTTTGGTCTTAAGTTTATTAGTGGATGTATGACGTCAGTTTCTCTCAAGTTTAACACGTGTCCTGGTTATCACATTAATTATGGACATGTCCAAAGAGTTCTTATTTAAAACAGAATGTCTATTTTTGATTTCAAATCTAAGCAGGACATCTAATAAAATGTACAAGGTGAAATGGTGTAACATGGATGATTGTTGCTATGTTCAGAAACGGCCTGTAGGGGGCGGTAGAAAGTCATGGTTTGATTTTCTCACATTCCATTACATCTTAACTGATGTGTGATGACAGTGGCCCACGTCTGTTTTCTCACATGCTCTGTGCACCAGCGCTCTGACGAACTGCCCTTGCGTGGATTCATGCCATTGTGATACCATGTTACGTAAATAAGCCCGGAGCAATGTTTCTCTAGCTGTGAGTGGGCTGCAGCCATTCCTGTAGCTGACCCGGGAATCAGTCTGTGAACCACAAACTAAGCACGACGCTTTGTGCGTTCTGTGTGTTTTTCCTGATGTCACGGACGCAGTCGGCAGTGAAGCTGCTCTTGCAAATGACAGTGTGACGGTGCTAAACGAATGATCTTCATTAGCACTTTCTCACACTAATGAGGCCATTTGAAGTGAAAGAAAGATTATGTAATGGATTCATGGGATAGATCATGTCAAAAACTGTGAAGTGGTTTGAACCAGTTTTCTTTCCTGTGTGTGTGACGTATTTCCTGTTGAAACAGGAAGTTAGGGCGTGAAGTATCAAAGAGCTCATCTCTGTTTCTTGTTTTAAACGAGTGGCACCAAATTTAGTAACTGTTGTATGAAAGACTGGCTTAAAGGCACACACAAAGATCACAGAATGTGTTTTGTTCTTTTGTTTATCACTATTAAATTAATAGTATTTGTGATGATTTTATGTAGTTTCTATGCTAAACGGTATTTGTGGACTTTTTGTCATTTTTGAAGAGAGATGACAGGAAGTGATGGAACAACGAGGGCAAACAGGGTCAGAAAATGTTGTGGGGTGGAAAAGCATCAACTGAGCTTATAGGTCAAGTCTCTGATCAGACCGTTTTCCTGTCATTTTGTTGTCAGGAGTTTGAGGCTCTTTCTGCCTGTCAGTCATTTTGTCAGTTCACAGGAAGTCCATATATAGGAAACAGGAAGCTGAGGTCGTGGCTGTTGAAGCAGATCTTTTAAGTGCTGTTTTGAGCTTTTTAAGCAGCTTTAACCTCCAAATCAGACCCCAGCTAACAATTTTAGGTTGTAAGAATGTTTCATAATGTTTCCATTTAGTAACAAAAACATTATTTTGAAAGTTGTAGGAACATTTGAAAAGTCTATTTTTCAATCATTGTATTAACATTATTGCTTGGTTATAAGAACCTTATTTAAGCGTTCTGCAACTTAAGAGTAACGTTTTTGATATGATATATAACGTTACATAAAAGTTCTGCTACTGCAAGAATGTTTTTGATATCTTTGAGAGAACTTTTAGAGAATGTTAGCCAATGTTCTAAGAACGGTTCCTGTTAGCCGGGACTGATTTCAGCTGTACCTTCCCTCCATAATTCAGTGACTGCAGAACACAAATGAAACTGGAGATAATATATCTCTGCTACAACATCTGTAGCATCAGGATTCCTGATCCTCCACGCAGCTTGTGTCTCCAGTGTAAACATCATCCTGTGTCATTTATTACCAGAGCAGCTGTAACCTGACAGTGATGTCATGTTGATACAAGCAGCAGGTCTCATCGTTCTCCTCTTTAGCTGGATGCTGTAACCTCACGAGGATGGAAGAGGATGCCAGCAGTACCGGTGGAGGTTGGAGGTCAGTCGGGCTGCCAGCGGGAGGCTGTCAGGCAGAGTTGTGATCTGTTAGCTTCATACACCTGCTGGTTTTCTTTCTCAGCTGCTCCATCACACAGCTGGCTTGCTTCAGGTTTCTCTGACATATGGCGTTGCCCCCTACAGAGCCATACACACACGTTTGCCAGTCCTGCATCAGCCCGGCCCACCCCGGTACTAAATTTTGGGGGCGTTTACCTGGCGTGCAAGTGCATAATTATCACATTTTACAAAGTTTTGCATTTTTACACCCAAGGCTCTACCAAATTAGCTACAGCAATTAAATTTATTATAGTAATAAAACTCTTACATTTAAAAGAACGAATTATAAGAATGTTATTCAAACATTTAGTTCTGTTTTAACACTAACGTAACATTAAAAAAGCTGCTAACGTTACTGCACGAATGTTTTTGAGAATGTTAGCCAATGTTCTGAGAACGTTCCCTGTTAGCTGAGATCTGGCTCTTATATTGACAGTGAGGTCTCGTCTGTGGAGCAGGGAAAGCAGCCTTTTCTCCACTGGGAAGGGGTTCGCCGAACCGTGACGGGTCCATCTTCGCCCGGCCTCAGTCTCTCTGTGTGTTTTTTCACAGTGACTCTTCCGTGATCTCTGTCAGATAACACTGAACCAAGTAATTGCTGCCCCGGCAACGCAGTCACTCAGGTGCAGACGCAGCTGAATGCATTCAGCCAGCTGACAGTCACCTGCGGCCTGCAGTCGCAAACACACGCTGCAGCTCTGAGTCTAATGGCTTCAGTTTCGTGAAGCTATCATGAGAGCAACAGGCCACGTTCTCCACCTGCCTGAATATACTGCACACAGATGAACTGAGGTGATTTTCAGGGTAATAGTGTAACGGTGCCATCCACATTAATTGTATAGCTGTGTGCTTGTGTTTAAAACTATCTTATTTGTGTCTGTTTTTATTCTTTTAAGGAGATTTAGGAGAAACATCTACTGTAGGACAAGAAGCATATTTGAGCGTGACAGCAAATTTGTTACTCCAGCACCTTCTGCTAATTACTTGGCATGTCGACAAGCACCAATGCATGAGACAGTTTTACAGTAACAGGCTTACTGTAACATCACTCTCCGTTAGATACGCTTCAGTCCAAACTCGTTTTTTAATTCTACTGCATTGCATATTATGCAGAATGACAAATTGTCAATGCTGTGCCCTGACTGTATTGTTAAAAATAAGTCTGCGCTGCCTGTCAAAGCCACATTGTGGATAATCGTTCACATAAAGAGCACGGCAGCTGATAAACGAGCAGATCTTGTGCACTTTCTAGAGAGTCCTGAAGGATTTATTGCATGTATTTTTTATGAAGGGATCCTTCTTGTAATTTCATTGCAGCCTGCCGCAGCTCAATTTGAGGAGTCATGCATATAAACATTTAAAGATAATATTTAGTTTCGCTCTGCCCTTAACAGAACACGGCCCCTTGAGTGTAGCTTAATGTAGACATCCTTCATTTTTAAAACTATAAGGACAAATCGCACGAATGCACCATCAGGCAGAGTTTACATCATTATCTCCCGCCGTCGTTCCGTTCAGACGTCCTCTTTGTATAAATCTGCACCTTCTGTGTTTGAAACGCTGAGCTGTGCATTAAAAAGGAAGATAGTGTTTTGTAATGCAGCTGGGTCATGTGACCTCAGAGTGGCATGGCCACCCCTGAATTCAGGGACGGAAGTGTTTTGGCTGTTTCCCGTAGGGCTTCTGTTCTGACCCTTTTTCGTCTTGCTCATTTATCACCCCAGACTCAAGGTAGTCGCCTTCTTCACAGCCGTGCTCTCAAAGTCCAGATCTTATCTTCCTGCAGATAATGCTGAGAACACAGGGGAGACGCCCACGTTGCTAAATGGCCCTTGTGCAGGCAAACCTGTGCCAAGCTGTTTCCCGTCATCAGAGGGGGCGCCGTGGCGGCGGTCTTAGTGATGAATACGATCTTTCCTCGGTTAGGCAGAACCTCTCATGAGACGCAGATCCATACAGAGGCTTAAATAAACAATGCGCACACAAGTTCACAATTATTTTCTTCCCCAAATGCACCCTGTCGCTTTATTACTTCAGGGAAGTTAAGACAAACGGGACCTGGCATTTTAAAGAAACAGTTCAACCAAAAATGAAAACCCTGTAATTATTTCTTAACCTCCTGAGGTTCCAAACCTTTCTTCTGTAGTGAAGCTTTTTTCCATGTAATGAAACTGAACATAACATGTTAAAGGTAAGGTATGCAGTTTTGGAGAGGCTAGCAAACACATAAATACATTAAGACCGCTTCATCTAGCCATTGCTGTCAGGATGTGAACAGCTTTTTAACCAGCATAACAAAAAAAATTTGGGGGACAAATCACTTGACTTTAAGCTTGCGCAAAACTTTGTAAGACTTGTTATATAATCACCCAAATAATAAAGATGGTATTTAAAAGTATTTTATCATGTTTATTTAGAGTCTGACTGACATTATCAATATGTTCTTTTATGTAAAAAAAGGGGTCCTCAAAAATTATCTGTACCAGCATACGTTGGCACCACATGAGGGTCAGTAAATAATAACGAAACGGACTTGTAGCACTGAGCTGCGTGTGTCGCTCACCTCTGTGTATTGACTGGACTGTGCACTGATCTTTCTAATCTTTGCTTCCCGCAGGTTCACCCTTTGTTGATGCGCGAGCGGCGCTCCGAGTCTCACAGGAACAAGCTGCTGCGCCGGACGGTCAGCGTTCCCGTGGAGGGGAGGCACAATCCCGAGATGGGTAAGCCAAAGAGAGAGAGTTTCACACGGGTCTGATGCGTTTACACCTGCCTGGCGCGCGTCTGTCGCCTGTCACGTAGCGGCGCGTGGTGCGCCGAACACGGCGGCCCTCTGCCCATCACGCAGGACGCAGTACGGTTTCCGTGACAACGACTGAGGATTACCAGAATTTGGAGAAGAGCTGCTCACAGCTGAGCTCTGTAGTCAGCACAGATGAATGTCGTGTGTGTGTGTGTTTTGAGTGAATGTTGGATGAGATCTCATGAGAATGACAGTAATTAGCTCATGTCTGATGACGAGGCTGTCGGGGGCTTCAGTAAAGCATGGATTCATTCTTCAGTTCAGTGACACAGTGACCTGTTTTGAAGTGGCTTTTCCTCAGTCAGTTAGGTTGCGTTATGGGTAGATGTTCAGGTCGAGACAACTTTGCTCTGTGGCACTATCTGTGCAAACTCTTAAATGACTTGAATGATTTGAAACACTGGCTGAAACTCT
>JAZGTK010004664.1:0-23993 GCA_036877625.1 Ambastaia sidthimunki
GCTTAGGGTTTGGAAATGCCTGGAAAAGGTTAATGGATGAAGCATCTGATTTTAGAAAATAGAAGTTGTAGTGCTTTAAAACCTTTTAACACATTTAACTGCTTGACTCTGAAGGCGTTTAAACAATGTTGTGCACTTTCTATTTCATTGATTTCATTTGCCAACGTGCCCATTCATTGAAATAGGATTTTGTCATGCATTTTAAAATGATTAAATAGGCAGTTAACGTATTTGTTTATTTAACCATATTTATTTATTTTCTACAATTATGTGTTATTGTGTTATTTCTTCCTGTGGCCTTGATTTTAGGTGCTTAAGTTAGCTATTTGTTATGCAAACTTACTGTATTTCATTGAAATGGTCTTCTTCAGTTAATATGGAACATTCTTTTTCACGATTCTGTACTGAAATCCAGTTATCAAGTGTGTCTGTTTGCTGTAGGCCTGAAATTCATATCAGTCAAATACTGCAGACTTGGCAATAACGCTGGCTCTGTTCCAAAACCTGGGAAGCTGCCTACATAAGTAATATTTTAGTCATCTTATTCACACTCTCGATGTAAGGGCTGTTCCAAAGATACATAAGATACCTTCTTTTTGCCAAAGTCTGAGATAGCATCCCATTTTTTATAGGAAAGGCAATCCCACATTGTACTTTGGTGGGCTCAGGTAAAGCGAAAGAAACGTTTGTATGATTGTAAATATATTTATTAGTCACTCAATTGTGAAAAGTATCATTTAAAACAAAGAATCTAATCAATATTTCTGTGTCCTATCTATCGTTATTCATAAAATTATAAAAACTGATTTTAGTCCATGTAGGCATTTTAGAACAGAGCCATTGTGATTTTTATTTTTTGGTGGGCTATTATAGCTTTTAATTGCTACAGTGTAAAGCACAAAGTTAGTGGTGGTTTACATGTAAGAGGTGTTGTTGAGGAGCAGGAGGGGATGGGTTTCCACGCCTCATCATCAGACACAAATGATCTGTGGGGTCTGCCCAGCCATTCCTGAAATTAACAGCGTGGAAAGCTATTTACGTGAACAGTCCACAGCGGTGCTCAAAATGAAATTGCGTGTGCCCAACAGTAGCAGCATATTCGGTCCGCTTCAGTAGGCAGAATATATTGCCTGGACAAATGCTGAAAATCGCAAAACACTTGTCAAAATATGATAGTGCTGCATTGTTTGGCTATGCTTGTCCGGTTCCTTGTTGAAGCTGTGGTGGTCTTGCAAAGCAAGACTTTTGACGAGCGGAATAAAGTCTGAGCCAGTTTTTTTTATTTCATTTTGGCAAAAACTATTAACTTGTCTGACTTGCTGTCTGACTGACATATAAAACGAGCAATCGCAGTTAATTTTGGTTTTATGTGCCATTTAATGCCGGGCTTATCTGAAATAGATGATACTATGCTAATTGCCACTAGCCTGGCAAAACCTGGTATAGCCAGCAAGAACTCTTTTCCAGATGTGATCACTGTATCAACCCAGGCTTTGTTTACACATGTGTGCCCTTATATCTGGAAGTTTCAAAAAAACAGCCAATCAGATTAGAGCTTACTAGACCATGAAAATACTTGGCAGTTTTGTGTACGATGCACGGTTTTGTGGATCAGGTGATCAGCAAATAGACTGCTGATTGAACTATAGTATTGTCGACTGAAGTGGGCTGTTTGTCCGTCCTTCATCGTAATAGGAATTTGGCTGAAGGGGCGATTTGGAAGTTGTTTAAGAATTCCTGCCATCATCTTTTCTAAACTGAGCTTTCCTGCTGTGTCACTTCCTGTTTGATTGCTCTTTAATTGTCTATGCTTTATTGTGTGTTCTGAGAATCAGGGTGGTTGGAATAGGTCTATATATTCAGTAATAAAGATCATTGCTCTCAGGCAACCGATTTTCCTGACTCCAAATCCTCATCTTGGTTGGATTAAATATTTTGGGGGAATGAACACTTCCAATGATGGATGAGCATCAACCACAGAAATGCAATTATTCACAATGTGAATTTGTCTAGCTCCAAATGTAATTCAAGTAATAACTTGGCAACATGCAAACTTGATTTTACAAAATTTGAATAATTCTGCTTTCAGACACCCTTGGTTCTGTTTACCCATCAGGCTTGTTGCTTATTGGTGCTTACTGTGGGAATGACTAGTTGTGGAGGTGCTGGTATGGGATTTATTTTAATTTGTCACCCTCATTGTCAGTTTCATAATATTTATTGTATTCAAGTTAACATTTGATTGCTCTGTTAACTGCAGCCAAAAACCACTTTTCTTGATTAGCTCATCGCTATTTTGAGRTGTTTGAAACTGGCCTGCTCACATTGAAATTTATCTTAATAGCTCTCAGTTTAATGTGGACTTGAATTTGCATCAAATTTTCCAAGGTTGTGATTGCCTGTCAGAGACGTGTTCTTAATTAAGGTGGATCTTTTGAAAACTGAAAGCCAGATGCAGCAGGGTAATAAAGGGGATGTTGATGAGAAGCAGGTCTCCCAAAGGATCGTGGAGCTTGTAAGGGTAAAACCACCTGCAGAACTCATCAGCCAGACCTCAGTAAGTGCTGCTTAACCTCAAAAGGTCACGAGGAGGCCGCGAAAGTTTTTTTATTGTGTCTCTTTCTGCCTGTTTGTCTGTCCTCCTTGGAGATAGATAGTCGTAACACTGTCAGGTGGTAACACATGGTTTCATGTTTGGCGGGGACCATTCACCGGATGGAGTTCTGCTGGAAAAGTAATTATACAGACTTTTGGGCTGGACAGTTAAGCATTAGCATGCAGATGAGAGCCCCGTCCAATTCCCCTGGTGTTCCGTACTGTGGTGATACATGGAAAGCCGCCCTGGGCTAGGGAAGGACGGTGAAAGTGAGAGCAAAATAATATTACTATGGTGAATAGTCGTCCCTGATGGACGACTGCTAGCAATGCTGGCAGACTGTTAGAAGCATATGAGCTGCTGGTTGGTTTTGGAACATCTCAAATATTTCACACAGTAGGATTTTTGATGCAATTCATTTCCGTTTCTTTTTACTGTGGAGTGATTTAATCAAACAACCTGTGGTTAAAATATCTGTGATATTTCAACATGAAATCCCTACATTTTATTCACCTCAACCTATTTTAAAGCTGCAATATGTAATTTTTTGGGTCAAAAAGTAACAAAAATACGTTACTGAGCAAGTTACAGATCAGATTACAGAACATTACAGAGCAGTGTTCAGTCTCCTTACCTTGCCTGATTCGTAACGGTAAGTTTATAGTAATCATTTATAATTTGAGGTTTGGGTCTGATTTCCCAGGAAATGTCAGTAACTTGTTTTGCTGAGAGAATTTATTGTGTGTGTGGGTTTAAATTTGTTATCCACATTTAGAAAAGAACTTAAGAAATTTTTGTGTTTTGAACAGAGGTGGCAATAGAGAGGCGAAAGTTAGAAAATTGCAGCAACCATAGCACAGACAATGGCCAATATCCATATTGACAATGGCCATAAATACAGACAAGTTTTTTGAAAATTTTATGTTGCATATACTTAATGTCACGTTTGCTTCATATTAAAGCTTCTGCACCTGTGTTATTGGCCTGCGAGCTTGTGGCGCATGTTTAGCTGGAGCTGTGTTGCTGTCTGGATGTGGCGTAGCCTCTCAATGGTGAATTAAACATGAGTGAGAGCTCCTGATCTAAATAATGAAGTGGATGTGACAGAGCAGAGCTTTTCTCCACCGCACAGCTGACTGCACAAATAACATCAAAAACCGATATATTTATCTAGATATATTTAATAATGGAAGTATTGCATAAAAAGATCAGCCTAATGAATGAACCTAAAAATGACAATTTTACCCAGTATGTATGTATTTTATGGTGTTCAGAGTATACTTTGTTATCTTAGCAACATACTAAGGCCAAACTCTATTGAATACAAGTTTATTGTGAGTCTAGTCTCCAATATATTTTAGCTGGTTTGAATTTCTGCACATGTATAGCGTTTTAAATTAGTCAATTTTGAGGTTTTATCCTGGTTAGGAAGCTGGCTAGTAGACAGTGAGGACGCTCACTAGGTTTAGGAACAGAGCCTGTGCAGGGTGCTTTCATCCTCAGCATTCAGCATGAGAGAGCATGTGAAGTCTTTGTGTTGAACGTGTTTGTCTGCATGCACCTGCGACTGTCTCTGTGCGTACACATGCAACACTGCTATACACACCTGTTTCCCAGTTCCCTGATCACATAACCCCCCATCCCATCCCGTATTGCCATAGTGAGGAGTGCGAATAGAGTTCTTGTTTTATCTGCAAAGCGCAGCAGCAATTTTCTGCTTCAGACCCCTGAAATCCTGTTCTGTTTCGAGTTGAGCGGCCGAATCAGCCACCTAGAGAAAAAGGAAATCAATGAACGGGGGCCAATCTTGCTTCTGCTGTTCTGATTTGGTATTAATCTGATTTAGCGATTCTCCTCTCGATTTAGAGATTAAATAGTTAAGCTTACCCATCCTCCCAAGCTTGCATTTGCACTCACTGAACAGAGTCCTCAGCTGTATTACTGCAGTGTTTTCCCCCCTCCCTTTTTTCTCTCCTGGCCTGCTGCTGTGTCTGGGGTTTGAAACATTTAGAACTTAAGAACTGGATCCTTTTCAAATTTTGATTTGGAATTTGAATCAAATTGGCCACACTTCACAGGATTTTGAATTGGAATTACGATTCAAGAAACACTTGTCACACGGCAGATGGCAGAGTAGTTAATTCTGCCTATTTATATGTAGGCATTTTTGTAGGCAAATACATTTTTGTAACTGAGTATAAAATATTATATTGTTATAGATTTTTCCCAAACTAAGTTTATCACAGTCAAGATTTATCACATTGTTTCAGATAATCTATCTACACACACACACACACAAACACATTTATATGGGGGAGTTTATATCCATCATTATGTACATAAAGCTTTCTCAGTCTTGACTCCACAGGCTCACTGTGAGGTAAGCAGTAAGGGTTCTATGAGCACGAGGCATCCAGCAGGGGTAATGGTGTCAGTCTGGAGAAGTGGAGTGCTTCATCACCGCTCTGATCTGGGATTGAGGGATTGGACAATTCCTGGACTTCTGTTAAAACCACATGTATGCCTTTTAAATAAAACAAATCAGACTGTCACACGTACGCACAGACACACACACACAAAGCCCCTTCTGAGTGAACAAGTCAATTTATCGCAGACAGCTGGGCTGATGTGCCTCCATTAAAGAGACATAGACTGGCGATTACTGGCTGGTGCAAAAGCTTCGGTCAAGGGAATAGAAAAAGAGGAATTCTGTGACTGTGGCTATACAATTCTCATCTTTGTTGTCTCTTATGTGACAGTAAATCTACAGATCTTGTGCTGAAAATGTGCACAAGATCTGTAGAAATGTGAGGTTCTGATGAAAACAGAATATCTGAGGCTGATTGGGCAGTATGATCAAACCATCATGGAATGAGTAATTTTATATAAGAGCTATGATGTATTTTGATTGTTTGTTGGATGGATGCAAACCAAAAAATAAAAATATTCATAACAAATGAATGAGTCTGGCATCAGCGCAAAAACAGCTTAGTGTTATGCAAAACGTGAGTTACATTATAACTGACTGATGAGCCACTTTCAAAACAGTTGTAAATAGTCACACCTGTGACTAGACATTAGCAGAATATTTTATTAATGTACCAAGTTGTGATGTTGCTTGGCATCAGTAAACAATCTACAGTGTCTACCCTGGATGCACGCGGTTCGTATCGAACTCGAACAAACAACATCGAAGACATTACATAAAGCTGTCTACAATGGAAGCATTCAACAGTTTGCAAAACCCTTTTGCTTAGTGTCAGATTTTTTAAATCCTGCCAGATATATACTGTGATACGACAGAGCAGAATCTGTATTGGATGAAACATTGTCGCACTGTACAAAATGTATTCTGGAGGCACATTTATAATATTAATGCAGTGGTAACGTCTATTCAAGCTCTTTCCGCTTGTGAATTGTGTGGCGACAGACAGCGAAAGCATTAGAAGAGACTGGGGGCTTTATTGGATGAAATGTTTCCCTTTTTAATGAGTTATGGTAGTTGCTTGTTTTATATTCCAGACTGCAGCCTTGTCGTTAGTGCAAGCCGCGCTTCAAAGCAACAGCTTGGTTATAGAGGGGAGGGAAAGGGTGGGGGAAGGGTGTCTGCTTTGGAAACACGAACACAGGTTTAGTTATCCTGTCTGACAGTGTGCATCCGCTCCCAGTGCGGCCCGCTGCCCACCGCTAAGACTGTATACTGATTCAGACAAGCACTCAGATAGAGCTATCTGAGATCAATACCTTTTCACCTACCTCCACCCACTTAGAAATCCCGCACTGGCCACTGATTGAGATGTTAAATTTGGTGATGAGGGAATAAGTGTTTTTTTAATCCCTTAACCTAAATATATGCTGTGGTGCTTTTTTATTGAAATGCTGTCTTTTAGCATTACATGCTTAGTAAACTTTTCATTTATGCTGGAATTGTCCTGATAGGTGGGAATATAGACAGAGTGAAAGAAGTTGCAGAGCGAAGAAGAAGATAAACCAAGTGATAGCCTGCTATTTTGGCATTGATCCTGTCTGGTCTGCCCGACACTGATGCCAAAGTAACTAATGTAGTCTGATATTGATTTACTAGTTTAAGGCACAGCTGCACAGCTCTGTGTCACTGTTTCATTTAGAGAGGAAAAAATTGGGTCTTAATGAAGCGACATGATGGCCACCGTCCTTGTAGTGGGTTCACATCACATTTTGTATTATTATGTGAGTTTGGGTTCAGTACAGATACTAATGTATACCAAAAGGGGACAAGGCTATAGACTTTGCAGTCTATAGTTCAGTAGGAGAGGGAGAGACAGAAGGTGAGAAAGACGAGAGAGATGAAGAGAGAGAGGAAAGCAGGAGACATGATGGAAGATCATTTTGTTCAGGCACTGTGATGGCCACACTCATGTAGAACACTGCAAGCTTGTTCAACAATCACTCAGCAGTCACTCAACCTTGGCCTGATCCAAGCATTTTTTTTTTCTTGGCCCACAGCGTCTCTTTTGTCCCTAAACACATTATAAAAACCTGTTGCCTCTCACCTGTGATTAAATCATCTGAGTTCCACCTGCGACAGGGTGTGGCTCCTTTTTATCACAATAATAGTGCATGTCCCCAGTGGTCCCAGACACCAGTTTGCATTTGACATTTAAAGCCTTGAAATCCGATCTCGTGGATCAATTCCTTGAAAGTTGACTGTTTAATGTAGATTAACGCCAAAATGCCTGAAGGAAGAGTAACTTTGCATCATAATGTTAGATCCACTTTGACTGATGCTTGTTTAAAACATGTAATCCAGGTCATAAAAATGTTCCAGTATGTGCCAAAAAATGTGTGATCCAGTATGGAATAGATTTATCTAATGGTTATAGATGTGGCCTGGTAAAATAAAAGGTATGTAGTCGTTAAGCTATATGATTTTATGTGACTTATTACATTTAAAATGTCCAAATATTGACTAATTAATAAGCCTGGTCAATATGTTGGTCTGTTACTGGTTATATGTTAAAGTGCCAGTTTCATTTATTAGACTAAAAGCCAATAACCTGAAAGGTTGCTAGTTCCACTAGAAGCAGGCACCCTGCCTGCCGACTATGAACCTTTAGTGGCAGTTGTGGTCTACTGGTTAAGGAGTCGGGCTTGTAATCAGTAGGTTGCTGGTTCGATTCCAGCGCCGCAGAGGAAGCAACTGAAGTGCCCTAACCCCTGATTGCTCGCCGGGTGCTACAGGGATAGCTGCCCACTGCCCTGGGTGTGTGTGTGTGTTCACGACTTGCAGTGTGTGTTCACTCCTCATGAAGGATGGGTTAAATGCAGAGGTCACGTTTTGGTTATGGGTAACCATAACTGACAAATACATGTCACTTTCAGGCAGACGAGACCATTGGTTGGTTTATGGGGATTGTTACTATAACAGGTGACATTGCATGAAACTCTTGGAAAACTCAATTCCAACATTGTGGTGACAAAGACTTTAAATTTGTGCTTTGTTTTAACCCAGCTGGATTGACTCTACTAGGCAAGAGCTGCCAGGTATGGTTTATCACCTTGGGGAAAACTATAGACACAATACCACCCTCCCCCAGCACCCTTTCACCCCATTCTCACATTGGATCCACCCTTACCCCTCCCCGAACCTTCTCTGAGTCACTGTGCCAGGAGAGCTGAATCGGAGGTTAGTCTTTGGCTCATTGCTTGAGACACAGTGGTTGGTTTAGCTGTGGTTTCAGGGGGTATGGAAGCCATAACTGTGGAGCCAGCTAACGCAGGATGCCAAATCCTTGTTGTGGCGCAATCTTTGCCAAGAGTTACATCTGACTAGGGAAAAGGAGGGGCGTTTACTCATACAAGCTAAATAATACACCTCCCAACAACATGCCCATAGTCAAAGACAATGTGGCACTCTGTGATGCCTACACAAGCATGGCTTCCACTGTAGTGGAGGTTAGGCTGAGTAGCAGGCAAAGTGCAAAATCTTTTTGCTGTGGAGAAGATTGGTACTGCCACCATCCATGTCTCTTTGAATTCGAACAGTTAATTTGTTTTTTTTTGCTGCTGTTGTTTCCACCCACCGTTGATAGATTTTTTTTTTAACTTTTATTTGGTCTGTTTTTTCCGTTAAGAGCCAGAAAACTGCACACAGGAAGGTGCAAAATGAATCTCATGATGAAAATATAACGGGGAGGAATTTAATACAGCGCCCCATACTGTTCCTTTAACTGGAAAAAAAACATCAAGGTTTTGAATGTGACCTATCTGCACTGCCTGCAGTCTAAGTCCTGAGGTCTTAAAATTACTTAAAGACCAACATTTCCTTTTGCAATTCATGGAAAACCTATTTGTTGGGGAAGAAGGTTGATTTACATGCATGATCTGCGGGGGATGCACTAGGGGACCGTTATACTTCTTAATGAAACCCTGCTTCGGGGTTGACCTCAGTTCACGCTTAGATCGTCCTGTTTGCCTGAGCCATGTTTCTGAGCACCATGGGACTGTTGGCTGGATAAAGAACTGTTCAACGAAAAATGTCCATTCATTTTTCTTAGCATCATTACTTTTTCGTTCACTGTTTTTCCATCTTTCCTTGTTTTCTTACAGTGTCATGTTGAGGCTTAGACTCCCTTTAAAACTCCCCTAACAAACACTTTCTACCACATGTTGAAGCAATACCTCTATATTTATTCATGAATTAAATCAAATGACACAATCATTATATTTATTGTTGCATTGTTAAAGTACTTTGTTGTTATTAGTTTATCCCAGGTTGAGTTTATGGTAGTGATGCAGTGCATTAATGAATAAAACATGTGATGATGCGGCCGGCAGAACTTTACTGGACCACGGTGTTGAGGGGGAGTTTTCAACTCAGTTGTTTGTGAATTACTGGAAGAGGAATAAATGTGGGGCTGTGCCAGAGCACTGCTCTTGTGGAAGTAATCATGTGGAGTTAAGCTGTGGGAGGTGGGGTCGAACTGGAAAGGGTTAATCCAATTGGCTGGTATTTGCCGGCTTTATTCTGTTGACTGGGGCTCCTGACTTTGGATGTTATCGATAGATCATCTATATTTTGGTTGGGGGGAGATGAGTGCAAACTGCTTTTCTCCAGGAAGATTCAAAGCTTTTAAGCCCAACACAGTGCTCCTGCTGTGCCTCTGCGATGTAAGAGGAATAGAGAGGGCATTTGTTTTCAGTGAGAAAGGGAGAGCTTGGAGATTGAGGTGGAAGTGATGCGTGAGTGTGTGGTGTGTGTAGACGCTTCACTGTGTTTACGAGTATGTACGTAACGCGCACATGAGAATGTGTTTATACTGTGGACTTGGAGCAGAGTCGGGCCGTACTTTCCCTTGATCCTGACCCACTTTCTTTATTTCTCTCTCTCTCTGTCCTCTGCACTCTCCCCTTTTTAATTGCTGCTCAGCACACTGAGGCCATCTGTTCAACCAGGGCCGGTCACCATGGAGATGCTGCGAGGCTTTTCGGATTTGTGGCGGGGCTGACCAACAGGGAAACAGAGGTCAGGGGTTTGGAGTAGGCGACAGTCATCAGGGCACTAGAACATAGGAATTTAAATAGGCGGCTGCAGTGCCATGCCTGGGATTCCAACACGGGATAGACAGACAGACGTACACACTCCTACTCTCCCGCTGTTAGCCATTAGCACATTTGCATCCGCATAGATAAACACAAACATAGTCACATAGCTTTAACCAATGCATGGTTTACAAATGAATAACGAATGTAAAGGTAATTAAGCTGATGATTTTCATTTTTCTTGTTTTACACTGAATTGTTTTTGTTATAAACGGAAGCGGAACAGTAAAATAGTAAGTGTAATCAAAGCAAACACCACCCACCTACCCATACCTTCAGCGGTCCCACAGACTGTATATAATTAAAACAAAAAACAATCATTCTAATTGCTGAAGTTTCCATATTACTAACCAACTATCATTGTTTGAGACAAGCACATTATAGCTAAAAAAGACACCAGATCCAGTTATCATGTTGACACTTTGATTTGAAATTGGACCAGTTCTCACTGCTCAAGATTAGTATAATTATTTTTTAATTCAGATTTCCCATGGTCGGGGGAAACCTGGAAATAACAGAATGTTATAATCTTTAGACCTGGTTAGAAGTAAGTAATTATATCTTTTTAAAGGTCATGGAAATTTTAGTGCAAATACATTTTCGAAGTTATGCTCAGCTCTAAAATATATTTTATTGGCTATAAATTGTGTTTTGTGAGTGCAATCTATTTAAATTGATTTTTAAAATCCTTATCCTGTAATCACAAATGGCTTTCGAATGAAAAGTCTGGGAAATGCCATAAAAATTCATTGCTTAAATGGTGTTGTAAACCCCGACGTTTGGTGTCGGAGAAAAGCTCCTTCAGTATCTAGCTTTATACTAAGCTTTCAACTTTTCTGAAGAATTAGAATGAGAAATAGAACGATAGTGGCTGCTAAGGCTTAACTGATTACAGTCATTATTAACAGTGTTTAAACAGTGATTATACCATCATATCAGTTATCAAATGTTAAACGTGAAGTCAAGGAAAACCCATACCCTAGGGCTAACAGCTTACTAAAAATCGTTAGTTCAGAATAAAGAAAAACACAGCTCTGTTGTTTATTCTCTGTTAAAACTACTCTCTGTTCAACGTTAAACAACTGTTCGCATATTGATCATTCCTAGCCAGGATTTCACCTTTGACAGCAGAGTTTACACATCACAGTTTGCCTCGATTTAACCACAGTCACTACAAAAAGGTTCATTCCGATTTGATAGAGGACTTTATCCTGACCGACCATACAGAGAAACATGTCTGTCAGGCTTACCAAGACAGCTTATACTTACACAAACCACAGTTTGAATAATTTCGACTGAACGGCAGAGATTTCTCAACCATATGATGAGGTTCTCAGGGGTCAACGACGCAGTTGAAGTTGTTTGTTTGTCGTTTTTTGAGGTTTAATGAGATGGTGTGATTTCTGTGTGTGTGGATTAAGTCTTTCTCTAATACAGAGAGTGCTGTGTTTTGTTATATTGCTTTTTCTTCTTTAATTCCTTCCCAATGACACGCATCGCTGGAGGGAGGTGTTAAATACAACGCACCCAATTAATACTCTCCTGCAGTTCAGTTTTCTCCACAAATCAGAGAGTTGCCATACCTGCGTGTAGACGTGTCGGAGCAGCAGGTAGGTATTAGCCTCATGCTCCTGCCGTCATGAAATATTCAGTTGTAGTAGAACAATCTCCTCCGACTCTCCTGTTGCTTGCTTTTCTGGCTTTCAACTGCATTTTGATCTGCGCTATTGGCAGACCCCACAGTTATGTGTGATCGCCTGTGCGTTTGGCCTTTTGTGTCCATGTGTATCCAATGCAATTACGTCTTGCTTGTGGAATCTCACAAGCGTTAAATTCCACATTCGGCTTTAGATTGGATTTTTGTTGTGTATGAATAAAATTTTGTGCGTTATTTGTATTTTAATGCCCTTTAGTTACTACAAGCCCCTTTCTTCCTATTTTCTGAGAGATATTATTTTAAGCTAGAATAGAGACTTCTGCTGTAGCTTGTATGTTCTCGGTGGCTGAATGTATACTTTTGAGGTTATATAACCTTCTTAATTCTTCCTTTCTGCCACCCACAGGGCCTGTCAAAGCCCCCTGTCTTTAATGTCAGTTACTGTATATCAGCCAAAGATTGTTTGGAATCAGACAACCTTTCGCTCTCATTTCTGTTGTTCACTACGAGATCAGGTACGAACATCGGCTGTCAGAGGAAACAAGACAGTTTTGTCAGTTTTCTACAAGAAAAGCAAGAACACTTGATCCTGGTGATGGAAGTGTCCCTGTGACATACATTTAATGTGAATGTTCACAAGGTCTCTGATAAGTTGTTTTGCTGTGATAAGCAGATTGATTCTCACATTTTGATTGGTCGCACAGAATGAGGCCACAATTGGTCCATTGACATATTGATTGGTATGAGGGATGCAAATGTCACAAAATTTTGTTGTGGTGAGGTGATGTGTTTATTTTTTATTCAGAAATACTTTTTTCCCAGTTAAACATGTGAAGACAACTGTGGGTAAACCATTCGTAGGTTGATTTCCCTGAAGAGTGTAAATATTGTGGTGCTATCAAAACCACCTGTTATTGCTAGTCAGAGGCAGATGGTATTAGTAGAAGGAACATCTCAATGTAGAGAACATTTTATTGGACAAATGGCACTGAGTACAAGATGAGTCATCAATATTTTAGTCTATTTTTCTGAAAGTGTCTCAATCTGCTAAAAGTTTTATTTGTCTAAGTTTAAGAGTACACTGTGAATACATATCTTTGTAACCTATTGATCTGCTTTTAGTGGAAGTAACTACACAATTAATACAAGGCCATATTCACTTGAGCAGTCATAATTTGGTGGAGTTTTACATATGATGGTTCTGTTCAACAAAAATTCAACAAAACTGTCAGAACCAATCATATTCATTTTGTTTTTGTTTTATCTACCTAGCACAACAAACCCAGATGTTTCCTCCCAAGGGTAGTGAAAAAGGAGACCTCTGGTGAGCCATATATGTAGGGATCAGGATTAAAGTTCTTTCCCTGGGATTAATCAAGCTAGTGTCTTGACTCGGCTAAGAGGGAAGTGTGTGAAACCTTTCAAACCAGGTGTCACCAAGGTTACCGCCAACCGTAATTACTGCTGCACTGCTATGTTGCTCCGAGCATGTCCTTTTTGCCTTCATCTCAAACGGGTCATGTGTCAGTTTTTGTTTTGCTCTTTTAAAACTCACTGGAATGAAACTTTCCTTGTACACACTTGTTTCATCAGAATTTCATTTAGTCAACTGTGTGTAATAATGTCAGAGATAAAGTAGAGATTGAGAGAATTGTGGCTGCCGGGCCGTTGCCCAGGTCCTGATTGCATGTTGATTTGGGGCCATGTTGAAACATTGCTGTAATTTATGAGTACATGCTGACTCTGCGGTTGTGTGATCCTCATTTGAGAAGTGTGTGTGTCTGTGTGACTTAATGAGTGAGTAAGTGTGGGTGTATATGGCCTGTGATTTGTTGAATACATTCTCTTTAACCACAAGAGTTTAGGGATGTTATAATACCGGTATAGGGTGCTTTGAGTAACTTTTATTGTTCTGTCTTTGATATATTTTGGAAAAGGTAATGTAACATAGCTCTCTGTTAAGTATCAACTCCTGCAGTTTTCTAGATTAAATAAAAATAGAAACAAATGAGACTGTTGTTGACAGGGTAAGGCTATAGAGGCTTAACAGTGATGTGAGAAACGTAGCTTAGACAATTTGATTTCAAAAGAAATTGATGAGTTCATATTAAATATTTTTCCCATTGGAAAGAAAAATCACAAATTAGATCTTAACATCTTAATTCGTTCTTCTCCCAAACTACAATGAGATTGAATTTAGAGCAGGTCTTTTTTCTCAGTATTAAGCAAACTACTCGAATAATCTCATGCGTGTCTCTTTTAAAGATTTAGAAGAGATCTTAACAATTTCTCAGACCATGCTTAGATTTACCATGAAACTAAAGTTTGCCTTCATTCATGTAATGAGTTTAATATGAACTCATTCCTTTGAACATTGCTCATTAAATACTTCAGACCAAAAGTTCAACAACTGTCTCATGTGTCTCTTTTTATTTCTTCAGAAAGTTCAGCAGACAAATACATTCAATGAAACATGATATAACAGACCAAACTCAATAAAATTACCCACAGGGTACATTTGACTGGTATCTTGAGTACAGTTTATTTCTCTCCAGTTAATCTTATTGACAAAGAAGCAAGAGAATCTAGGAGAAACAATTGACATATAGATGAAATCTCGTTTATGATTTTTCGTTCTTATCTATGTTTTGGTCCACGAGTGAAATGTGGGCATCCTGGAGATCTCCCTCATGAATCAGGAAAACACATATTCCTTTCCACTGCAAGATCTGTTGGATCTTTTATGTATGTGAGTTTCACTCTCTGACCTGTGCAGCCCTATGGGAGCCGAGCAGAGATGCATTAAGCCACTGGCTGTATTTACTCATGCTGGATTGATGCTGATGGGTGAGGCAGGCCCGGGGCGGCAGGATGGGAGATTGATCAGCACTGAATGTGTGTCAGGGGAGTCTTGACATCCACAACTGCTTTTCACGCATCCAGCCTGGAAAATCCATCATTCAGGAAGCCCCACGCCAGGCCCTGACAGCCCACACTTACCACACAGATTAATCAGATATCAGCAGTGCAGCCTGGTTATGCAGTCAGCTCTTTGTGGTAGAACAGTTTCTTGACAAAAACACTGTGTTTGTCAGATTCCTTGATAAATGACAGATCATCACACACACTGTGAACCATGTGTGTTTCTGTTTGTTTAAACTGTGTTCTTGAGAAGTGTGGAGGAATAACACAGTGTTCTTGTTCTCCGCCGTGAGCGCGTCAACGTCATTTGCATATGCAAAGGTGCAAAATAAAGGAAGCACTAGAAGTGAGGCATTGCAAAAACTGCAAGTGTGCTACACTTTCTCAGGAAGTTCAATGTGTCCTCAAGGGCATTTTACTGAAAATAACTAACTGAAAATCCAGGAGAAGCAAGAACTACTTGCTTTGTGTGACTTACGCCCAGACAGCGGACAGAATTATCTCTATCACTATTAAGTTATTGCTGTTTTTTGTGGCAACTGCTATTTTACGCTTTTAGCGAAATTCAGGCAGAGGCTGCTCTTCTTCCTTTGCTGAATTTATCAAATAATGTTTCATACAGAATTGGGTGAAAAGAGCGAGGGAGAGAAAAGCCACATTCAAAACATTCCAATTGAACTGTTTATCTACCATTGCAAAGTGGGTTTCGCATCCTCTTCCAAAGTAGAAGTCTGTGTATTTTGACAGATATGTGAATCTGGGTATGAGAGCTTTCCCTTTCTCAGTGAAAAGCTGGCCCAGCTGCAAGGAAAACAGATAAACTGTCATTAAATGCTACTTTATATTTGAATTAAAGGCGTTTCATGCTTGGTTTAGGGCATGATAGTGAATCTAATGCTTTTGTTAACTCTTATTTTGTTTATGTGCTTGTCAGTTGAAGATAATGACTACAGAGGGGCTATTCAGATGCCAGATTTGAGAAGCGTAACTCTGTATAAACAATGAATGTCAGGATCAAAGACATTGTGTCTAAATCGATTATGCTGCTTTAACATTCTTTGAGGTTTTGGAGATTTAACCTATATATTCTTGCTTTGATGGCATATTGGTAAGAAATTGGAAGTGTGTAATTTTTGTGCCACTATTGGTACTAAACAAGACAAATATAATAAGTGTTTTCCAAACTTTCTCTGAAACTCTCCTCACCTGTCATTGGTCCACGAACAGTTAGCACCACCCTAAATTTACGCCATATACAACAATTTACGCCATATACAACAATCCACTATGTTTCCACTGTTAGGGAGAATGAATGCCATTATTGCACCAAACTTAATTTAGATTTACCTTTAAAGATTTGGTTTGCCAAAGTTTGGTCATTTTCATCATCTATGGCTGGTTGCCATCTCAACATGGAGCTCTTTGTGCAGTAGATGTATTTATTAGCACGGTTTGCAATTGCCATTTTGTTCTCTGCACCTGACACAGAATGCCAGATTTACAGTTTATATTTATATGGAAATGTTGCAGAAGAAGTAGCACAGTCATTTGTCAGTGCCATAATGACTTGCCTGATTACATATAACTGACTTAAGGTTTCTGAAAAAGAAGGTCGCTGATTAAACCAGTAGCAGGTAAAAGGTTGCACAGAATGCAGTGATAAGCTTCCTTTAGGGTGAAGATGAAAGATCACTTTTGCTACTTTTTTTTCATTTGACAACCATTTAGTAATGAAATTTGTTGTGATTTCACAGCTACAAATTGCTGGAATTATGCCCCGGTCATTGCAGAGGTCATTACCCCACAAACAGGATGGAATTCTAACAAGCTCTCATACCCACATTCACATATTTTATCTGAACAAGTCCGCTGTGGTACCTAGTCAGGTTTACCCTGACTCGGTTTGTTTCTGC
Source organism: Ambastaia sidthimunki (assembly GCA_036877625.1). Classification (NCBI taxonomy): domain Eukaryota; kingdom Metazoa; phylum Chordata; class Actinopteri; order Cypriniformes; family Botiidae; genus Ambastaia; species Ambastaia sidthimunki. The sequence continues at coordinate 16,670 of JAZGTK010004664.1, forward strand.
TCACATCTCTGTAGTTCACATGATGTATATTTAGCTTCTCGGACTGTGCTTTGTTCTCCGTGCAGCCCCGTGCAATTGCAGCTTAGTGTGTTGGAATACTAAATGGCGTAGTTCTTGCTCAGTTGATGCTGTGTGCCCAGTCCCAGAGCGGTGCAGAAGAGATGCTCTGCGTGCTGGAGGGGGTCACGTGTTGACCCCATTGTGCGCACGAGTAAGCACTCGGCAGAAGCAGAAGTGCATTGCCCAACCCCTTGCTGCCACAGATTTGGGCCACTCCCCCCAGCTGCTACGCAGAGACCGAACTCAGCACATACGGCTAATTGATTGATTTGCTTGAATATCCTATATGTAGAAGTCCTCCATCTTTGATATGATTCATCGGGAGAGAGGAAAGGGTGGGAAAAAGAGGTTGGGATTGAGAGAGAGAGAGAGAGCGAGAGAGAGAGAGAGAGATTTAAAAAGGGAAGGGTTTAATATTTTCATCCCTGGGAAGGAGCTGTCACAATTCATTACTATACTCCATTGCCCACACCCCCACAATTTTTTCTCAACTAAGCACAGTGCTCAAGGTTGCTGTGCTTCAAGCTGGCAAGAAACAACGAGAGAGGACAAGCAGCACAAGAGAGAGAGAGAAACAACATGGGCTGTAGTAATGGCAAAAGCATATTGCTCCTAAATCAAAACAGAGGTTAATGGGTTTTGCACCCCAATGTATGCTGCTGTCTGTATGTTTAGATAAGCTGGTCGGAATGATCTTGCACCCTTTCATTTGAGTATGAGCCCCTGCGGTTGGTCAGGGGTGGTTCCAGTCCTCATGATTCCTCTACCTTCTTTACCTCAACCATATACCTCAACCATACCTCAAAGATTGCGTTTTTTCCCCTGATGATTTTCCTTCTTTTTGGTGGGATTTGCAGTCAGTTCACAGAGCCATAGTGCTGCAATAACTCTGTCATTCAACTTGGTCAGGACTTAAAGTTAAATCTAGCCATGGAGCCAAAGGTGTGAACACACATCTTCAATTTAAGGGCCCTTTCTCAGCATTGGCGGGTGTGTTGGTAAAAGCACTTGGCATCTGGCAAAGGTGGCATTTGACACTTTTCTTCACATTATTTTTGGAAGTCAACTAAAACAGACAGGCTTTACATCTCCTTGAGTAAAACCTTGAGTTGTTTTTGTGAAACCTGCAAAATTTCAGGCTTCAAGCCTGTTTTTGTACTCCAAGGAAAGATATCTCAAAAACAAATCAAACAATGATTTCTCCGAGCATTTTTGTGGTCAAGGTTATTTTAACATGCGTCGCATCTTCGCAAATTCTCCTCCCCTCTCAAACAGCTTCTCAGAAACGTCCTCAGAATATGATTTTTTATGAGATTCTTCTTTAAATTGAGTTTTCCTGTTTGTGAGGCCACACCAACACCGCAAGTCAGTAGGAATGATTAAAATGATGCAGTATCTTAAGAGAGAGTGTTTCATTTAATCTCTGCAGCTTCCTGCATCGGTTGAAGGAATGGCCTGTATTCCACTGCGTGTACTTCATATTACATGATGTATTTTGCCAAGGTCAAAGTTGCACTTGAGGTGTATTCATATTATACTCAAACGCATACCCCCCTTTCAAGTTTTTTCTAGGTTGAATGTTGGCATTCACTCTTTTACCCTTTCTTTCCGACATCTGTATGAAGCCAAAATTGAATTTATACTGTTGAATTGTGTGATAAAACATAAATAAATATATTTAAAAATTAATAGCGCTCAATCATTTGTTGTGGCCCACTAGCCAATGCTGTTTTTATGTATATTTATAACTGAATGTGTTTCACACTGTGATGTCATTACGGCAGCACCCTGCAAATGATCTTGATCATGCTTCTGATCCAACAGCTCAGCCAAGCAGAGCAGTCATAGTTCATTACTTTTCCATCTATTGCTGTAATCTTTCACCTCACATGCATGAACCCTGCAGCCTCTGATGCACGCGGAGGAATGATGTGATGTGCGTACATGTTTTTTTTTCTGAAGACTGCAATGATGATGATGTTAATGATAATAGTGATGCTGTGCTGCTTATGCTGCAGGCTCTGTTTTCGCACGAAAGCTGCTTGCATAAAGTGGCGTGGTGCCATGCGCCTCTGCACCCTTGGGGTCAAGATGTCATTTTCTGTCGCCCCTCACACACGCCCTGTGGGTGCCGAAGCTTTATCTGAAGTTCAAGAACTTCTGTGAAATTCAAGAGTTGCGTGTGTTAGGATTAGTGTGTTAGATTCCTAGGAGCTCTACTAAGAGGAATAGTTCACCCAAAAATGTGCTTTTTCTCACAGCTATAGCGGACAGGAACATTTTTCAAACAGAATTTTCATTGTTTGGTAAGCTGTTTTATCAAGAGCAAACCAGAAGGTTGTTATAGCATCAGAATTATTAGGCCTAGGTGTTTCTTATTGTAACTAAATTTCAAAACTGCAGCACGTGTCTTACACGTGAAGTTGCGATTACTCAGAATGTCATGGTTTCTTAATAAGCCACAAGCCTGTAGCGGTACAGGCTGAATGAGGCCCCTTTGTGCATTACCCATAATTCCCTGGCTTCTCTCACTTTATTCAAAGACTTTATTTTGCATGCATGGATGGCACGCATCCAGAATCCAATCAATCATTCGTTTATGCATACTAACATAAACTCACGTGCGCAGTCTATCATATAGGAAGTCTTTGTGTGGCATGTGTAGTCCATGTTTAGAAGCTGCGTGTGCTGTGGCACGTTCAGGACAGATATTCACTCTGATAGGGAGCCGCAGATGTTAAATGAGTGTGACGCAGTGGGGCTGAAGGCTCACAGGCCCTGACAGCATTCCTAACTACTGAACACAGGCACTCTCCACTTTGGATATAGAGAGAGGAAGTGGGGGTGGACATTTTGTTTTAGCACATGCTGACTCATGCTGTTGGAGATGACAGTAAGCCAGTGGGTAAGGTTAGGACACGAAAAGAGGGAGGAACGCACAACAAAAAAATCAGCTGTGTTTAACTGTTTATTAAACATTCACGCAGGCATGCTAGTTATAGTTAACACTGTGCTAATGTCAGGATTTTTAAATGTTTGCTCTTTAAATCAGCATGCCGGGCCGTTACATCAGACGCCATCTGAAATGGCTAATGTCTCGGAAAGGTCACACAGTTCATTTGTCTTGCGTTGTTTCTTCTGGCTTGGCTCTTGGTTTGGTAATATGAAAGTGTATGTCAAAATGGCTGCTTTAGTGTTTATGTTTTTTTACTTGTACAGAGAGCTTTTATGAGAGGCAAAGACTGCCATATTTTCATTTTGTTTCATGCTTTTTATGCTTTTCCTTGTATAATTATGAAACTGGAAAAATGTTCCTCTTGGAACGCATAAAATAGTGAGGTCATTGAAATGTTTATCATAAATAATTGTAGGCAGTATACAGTGTATGTGCAGTAAGCATATGGTAATAATTTCATCTTCTGAAAATAGTTCAGATGGAATGGAATAAGATACACCTCTGGTTTGTTTTGTGGAATAACTTATAGGCTGTAGTTTATGATCATAGCCATGATTTTGTTTCCTGTGTAATATGAGCTATCAATAATTTTGTTTAATTTTACTAGAACAGACAAACTGCACAAATGATATGCTGCTATTTGTGCTAAACAATAGTTTTGTCAGCTTTTAGGAATACCGTATATAATTGGTCTTAGAGCTAAAAGACACCACAGCAAAAAAATAAAAAAAAATTAGATATGCTTAATGGGAAGCAAGTTTGATCTTTCATGAGGGAACAGGACTACGTTTAGCAACAAACTAGGCCATAGATGTTTAAATCTGTTGGACTATCTAATGGGCTTATTTAAATAGAAGATTACAAGAACTTAATTAATATTCAGTCTGTTTCACAGTGTGACATTAAAGAAAACAAAAAGAATTATATTAATTTTATATTTAGTGTCCAGTCTATGGTTTATACAGTGACCTTCAGGGGGTTTACTTTTTATAAAGAGTTTCTATAGGTGTAGAGAACTTTCAGCAGACAGTTGGTTGACATTCTTTTGGCTCTCCTTAGCACAGTTAGCCACATTTTCTGTAACAACAAATAGCTGTGATATGAATGTCTATAATGTGGTGATGACAGTTACATTTAGTCTTCGTACAATCCCATAATGATCCTATCATCCTAACAAAGCGTTTAGGCAGTGTACTTTTGCTGTGGTTGCCTCTTCAGTTGAGGATGTTTGAAGGTGCGTATTTGGACCAGGTTCAAAAACACATTGACTTGTAGTCTTTCTTTAGTACTTACTTAAGTCTTTTGTTTTGACTTCTTTCAGGGTGTTCAAGAAAGAAGTCTTGAACACCCTGCTTAGTTGTGTTCAACTAAGCAGTTAAACTAAGCACTAAGTAGTATCGCAAGGTGTCAGACCCAACCAAACATCCCACCCCATCATATTTCACACCTTGATGTATATTGACATTGGGATGACTGTTTAGCTAGGCTAGGCTATTTAGAATTCTTTCCAGGACATTTCTAACAGTCTAATTCCACCAATTTGCCAACTAATCTGTCACAGTGCAGGGATAGAGAGCTCTGCCTTTGTGCTGTGCTTCTGCGTTAATAAAGGTGTATCTTTTATTGCAGGGTATCTAACTTTAGCCTTTTGTTGCTATGGAGTGAATGCTAATGTGTTTTGGGAATTAGGATTTTACAATTGGGGTTTAAACACCTCTCCGGGGCTTTGTCGACTCATTTACATGAGAAAACCTTTTTTTAACCTTAATTCCACACCAAACAGTCCTGTTCAGTGTAGAAGCTAATGACTTTTGCTGCTCCCTGTGACCGTTTGGTTTGCTTTTAGCATTTTAAAGGGCTGCTGCTGAGTGTTTGAACAAAGGCGAGCAAACACACAATGTACAAACACAGCAGGAAAAGGACGGCTGTGAGGCGCGTGGGTGAGACAGTCACCGGGGATCCTGGACTTCTGCTTTTCTTTGTACGTGAAACAACATGCCAAGGACAGTAAATAAAAGAGCATGACTTGTGTCACTCAGATCATCTATTTCACTCCGTGCCAGAGAAATAGATCGAGATCACAAGTAAAAGAAAACTCAGCAGGGGCCCCTGGGAAAGGGAGAGTGTTTTTTATCTCTTTTAAACTTTCTCTCCTGCTCAGGTTATTTGAATATTTCTGTTGCTGATGTTTTAATGTGATGGATCAAGAGGTTTAGCATGCATTCTTACAATGTCAAGTTAGCACTTTGGCTTGAAGATGTATTAAATATTCACAGTATGTATAAAATGTATTTAAAAGTAAGCAACATTGTGAATATCGTGATGGTTTTAATTCGCTTGTATGGTCAATTTTTGTTACATCTTTGAACAAGTTTTGCAATTTCCTCTCACGCCTCCTGTGAATATGAGAGCGTGAGATGGATGTTTTGTAGCATCTTAGATTAAAACTTCAGTAGCAAAGATGGGGTTAGAGTTAGCAAATGTAATTAATTTCACAGTTTGAGTCAGTTTAAACTGAACTTGTTTGTGTCATCCCTGAAAAACACTCACTAAAGTCTAAAGTCTCCTTGTGTCATTTTAATAAAATAGTAAAATGTTTTATTAAACATATATGCAGGTAAATATTGCTGTTTAGTACTTTGTGTTGATGTAATCAGGAATACATGAAGATAATTAGGCTTACCATATATAACATTGGTGATAGCTGAGGTGTGATATCCATTCAAACAATATGAATAATAATAGAGCCGGTACTATTAATACAATATCCACTTTAAACTTCACAGAATTCAATACTCTTATTGATACAGTAAAGTGTATTAGCCCTTGCAAATGGCTGTATATTTCTGTTTACAAATCATATCCCAGAATTCATCAAAGAAATAAAGGCAATTTAGCCTCTATTTTCTATCTCTTTGAGAAGAGATGCTGCAACTTCAAAGGCCCCATTTCCAGTCTCCATAAAGTACAATATTGACACTTCTATGTCTTGTCTTATCCACATGGTCTCTCTGTATTGTGTGCTACACCAGTGTAAAGGTCGTAGACCTTGCGTCAAGGATAGAGTTCCTTTGTAAGGAAAGAATAGTGACGAGGCATCTGAGCAGGTAGAGTACAGTTGAACTCATACAGCAGAGATGAAATTCCATCCTTACTCTCCAGACGAGACGGTCACTGCAGAGTGCAAGCACACACACACTTAAACACTCACTGATATATGTGCGTCCACACTTGCTTTATTATTCCTGGCAAGGTTCCATCAACTCACCTGCTGTAGTACACACAGACACACAACTCCTGAGTTTACCTAGAGTGACTGGGACTGGCTTATTCACACACCGATACACACACTGTTACACTCTGTCCTGACTTCTTTATTACCTGCAGCAACTCGTACACAGAATACACCCTTATTATGATTAAGTTTGCCCTCTTTTTTTCCTTTTTATGAATACAGTATATAATTGGTCTTGGGGCTAAAAGACATCACAGCAATAAAAATCAAAAATGCTTTCATGAGGAGCAAGTTTGATCTTTCATGAGGGAACAGGACTACGTTTAGCAACAAACTAGGCCATAGATGTTAGACCTGTTGGACTATCTAATGGACTTATTTAAATAAAAGATTACAAGAATTTCATTAATATTTAGTCTGTTTCACAGTGTGAAATTAAAGAAAACAAAGTGTGTATTCCTCCACAGAGATTCTAAACATTAATTTTATAGTTAGTGTTCAGTTAGTCTCAGATTTATACAGTGACCTCTAGGGGGTTTGACTATATAAAAGAGTTAATATATGTATAGAGAACTTTCAGCAGAAGGTTGAAGTTCTTTCGGCTCTCCTTAGCACAGTTAGCCACAAAGAAAAAAGTATGACAGTATTAGCATGATTTGCTGAAATATAATATAATACTAAATATATATAAATATATTCCTGAAAGTTAGATTCTCAGCAAAATCATCCAAAATATGACTATATTATATGAATACTATGAATGTTCAACAAATCCCGCAACCATTCTATGACTGTACAAGAACTGTTGCTTGTCAGACAAAAAAAGTGTAAAAAAGTTATGAAAATAAACAATAGATGTAAATATCTTGAGCAAGAATGCAAAAGAAAAAGAGAGAGAGAAACAAAGATGTGGAGGAAAAGGTCAGAAGGCAGGAATATAGATAATCCCTCTGCCAACATCTTCATTTCCATCTGTGTTTCATTTACAGTAAATGTATGTAAAGTCAGCAGTCGGGCAGCTCTGTAATGTATTTGCACTTTAATAGGGTGATAGAGTAGGTGAGTACAGAGTT
>JAZGTK010004665.1:0-23992 GCA_036877625.1 Ambastaia sidthimunki
TCAGATTCAAGTCAAATGAATGAATTGTGAATCAGTCCAGTCTCACAGGATCACTGTAGCTGTGCATCTGTGCAACATCAAAGTGCTGTTTGGGTAACGTTTGTTTTAGAGAAGTTCATAAACGTCTGGGTATCTCCAGATGATATCAGGTGTTTGAATGACTATCATGTCACGAACGATGCGGAATACAGAAATAGTAACACAAAGCAATGACTGGATATTTTGTCTTATTAAGAGAATTTATGAATTAAACAGAGACAATGCAGCACCAGTGAAAAGAAAGTTAACATGATTCAAACTGTATCAGTGTATCCTGAAGTTCTGTGAGTTTCTCTCTCTTACACTGTTAGAGTAAAGAAAGAAAGACTGTAATTTCTGCTCATATCTCCCCAGCAGAGGATGACTGATTTCCTCTGATGCTTAGAGTCTCTTCTGTCCTCTAGCACCATATGAAATCAGTTATAATGACCGGGGATTCATTCTCCAGCTTCTGTGTTCGTGTGTACTGTGATATCTCACGTCTTTGAAGAGACACAAATGTATTCATCACTCAAACGAAACAGCTTGATACAGACTCATAGATTTAGTGTTTAGTAGTTAAATTCTGCCCTCTGTTGGTTGGAAGGAGACATTACATGCTAAACTAACAACAGGCTGGTAGTTACAGATTTTAACGTAAATAACTAATGGCTCACAAAGGAAACTATTAGACAACACGAGCTTTGTAATGGTAGTTTTGTTAACGTAGGTGACTAGTTAATGTTGGGTTCACTGTTGTGAAGTTGTGTATAAATGACACTAAATGTTATTGTGTTTGTGTCTGTATGTAAATATTCTCTGATGTCTGTCTGTCTATTAAACGTTGTTTCTATATCATCTGAAGAACAGAAAATATTGCTTTTATTTGTTTGTTTATTCTCGTTTTTTGCCAGTCACATTATAAACAAACAATAATCACATATCAAAATAGTCTAACAAATATATAACAAATAAATAACAGATATATAAATATATAACAAATATATAACAAACAGGAAAAATAAAACAGCTGTCATGAGGTAAACACAGTGTTTCGTCACCAGTAGCCTAAATCCCGCCCACATCCGCCCGTATCCTAGCAACAGCGCCCCCTGCTCGCTCCTGATTGGCTGTCACTCCAGATTTCCGCCATATTGAAAATCTGTACATGTTTGATTTCTGCTGACTTCCTATTTGTTTTCCAACAAGCGTTTAATTAACATTGCGACAACACATTTCAGTCCAGTTGTTTTGAATGGAGGAAACACTGAGCTCGTGGGATTACACGGTGAGGATGATGATGATGATGTCATGGACACCATGTGTTATTGTTATTATTGTGTGTTATTGTTATTATTGTGTGTTTTGCACAATATCGCATCATCTATGGTGCAAAATTAAAGTGCACGCGGATATAATGGTGCATTAGATTATACATGTGCATTTTAGTTATTGAGTGTTTATATAAAGTATATTATGGGATGATTTGTAATACAGACCTGGACGAATGTGGATTAACACAAATGCATAATAATGCAATAATGCAAACAAATGCAATACTTTATCCCACCACACGGCTGTGCTATAGTCTTTTCTTATGAATAAATGTCTCCAAACCCTGGTGCACCAGTAATATTCTCAGGTATTGAAAGCATCCCATCATTTGTGTCTAAACTGGCCTGTATAAATGGATTTTGCCAAATATATCCAAGCTGTCACTCAAATAAACCAGCCAGATGCATCAAAACATGATTTTATCACAGAGTCAAATATTAACAAGAGTTTGTTTTGGCAGAAGGGCTATTTTTTTGTCTCATGCCTTCAGCAGTTTACTGGAACATCAGAGAATTTGTGACATTTACCCCCGACATTTACAAGAAAGCAATAATCTCGTCCAAACAGACGACACTTAATATTAGATTTTCCCAGGAAAATGCGAGTGGTGCTTGCTTGTGGAAACTGTCACAATGCTAAGGTGTTGTGGGTGGTTGCCAGGGTGTTGCTATGCAGTTGCTAAGGTATTCTGGGTATTTTCTAGGGCATTGCTAGGTAGTGGGTAAAGCTGTAAGCCAGACAAAGATAAACGTAACAACTGGTCACAGTGCAGCGTCACACATAAGTGATAAAAGCGACTGTTTTCTGATTTCAGACTATCCTCAGACCGGTCTGTGATGCTGTGCTTGGCCTTTAACAGGTTTGTTAATTCTGACATTTATGACAGAGGGACCCGCAACAAAAAGAGCTTTTAAAGCCCATATACACAGATCTGAATGAGTGACGTATCATTTAGTCTTTGTTCACTGTGTAAAGCTCAGTGAAACCAAATCATGTTCGCTTAAGCAAATCCCCTTCAGTGTTTTCCCACCATAATGTCAGACAGGATCACACACTCACAGACCAGTAACACGAGCACCTGGAACAGATTTCAACATTTCCGTAACAAACGCAGACATTTCAGAGCATCCGACTGGCAGACGGCCAAAACTCAGAAAACCAGTAGACAGGAAGTTTAATGATGTTTATGTAAATTCGTACCCTGGGCACATATCACAGTCTCAGACTGAATGTTAACATGAGCATGTGAGCAGACAGACAGAAAACATTCCCACAGTCAGTGACACAGTGATCATATTTAAAGAAACTCATTCTAGAAGTTTAAAGAAGTATGATGTAATGTTTACTGGAATACAGAGTCGGTCTAATTTCTCATGTTTGTGCAGTCTGGTGTGTTGTGTGTGAGGGTTGGGCTAGTGTGTGTCTTACAATGTTATGTCCATGTTTGTCATACTGATGTTCAGAAACATCATGTCATTCCAGAGAAGTTTTAGTGGCAATACACAACACACAACCTTGTATAATAAAGACTCATAGAAAATGTGCTTCCGGTAAGATGTGATGTTTAGAACTGTTTACGTCATGATTTTAGAAAGACAGTAAGTACATTTGAGGTTACATGGGTTCAGTCTGTTCTTCTGAAGTCATTATATGTCATAATTCTGCCACACTATTTTATACACACTCAAAAGTATGTACTTTTCCATCATCAGAGCAGAGAAGTACATACTGAAGAAATGGAGACGCAGTCAGGCTTGTTTTCAGTCTTCTGTGACCTGCGTTCTGTCATTTTTACCTGCATGTTTAGGGCACTGTTGTCTTTAGCTGTGAGATGCCCACAGTATGTTTTATTTGGTTAGACACAAGTTTAGTCGGATACGTGTGTCTGGTTGTGTGTGTCAGAAACGAGTGGTGTATTTTAAATGTCCTTTAACTGAGGAGTGGATAATGAATTTTTGTGTCTTTGTTGTCTCTCTCACTGTAGGCCGTCTTTGAGAAGAAGTTCTTTCACATTTTTGACTCTGGTGAGGAACTCACTACTGCTTATGAATTGTCCACTATTTTCAAGTTTGTTGCAATGCATTCTGGGATGCTGTGGCACACATTAAATTAGGTGTGATGTTGTTCTGTCACATACATTTCACCTGTTGTGTGTTTTTAAGGTTTTTCAGCATACTTTACAGAGTAGCTTTTGTGACAGTAGTGTACTTTCAATGCCTTAAAATACAGTCTTGGTAGGCAGCACTAGCTTTCAGAACAGAGCTCTAGTTAATGTTACAGTTAGTACTCGAGGTTCTTTACGATGCAAACGAGAAACCTATTACTAAGACCTACTAGTTTGTATTAGTCATGTGCTTATTATGCTACTAGGTAATTAGACATGACAGGATTGTTCTTTTTTACTTTCCTATTATCAACCCATGACATCATAATATTGGCTGTCCCATTTCTGTCTCTTTTAATCAGCCATTACCCATGTTGACAGTTTGAGTCGAGTTTAAACAAACTTTTTTAATATCAGCTGAATGTGCTAATTTATTTTGCATTACAAGTTCTGAAATTCAGGTTTCCTTTGAGTGAAAGATTCTCTTAGCTGACGTACAGCCGATGATTTTTGTGTTTTCAGTGATGGGAAAAGCCCAACAGCAGCTCTTTGCTCCGGTTCACAGGTTTTCCTAATCTACAAACGGTCAGTGCCACAGCCAAAGGTCATCTTTCTAAAACCTTCCGTCATTTTCCTCTGCTTAACTTCACTTTCCCCTCACCCTTTACGGAAACTTTGGAAGATATTGTTTTCCACTCATCCATCATGGAATTTAGGAGGTAACCCTTTCACAACATCACGTGCCGGCAGTCAGGCTAACCTAACAATCGTCAGGAATCATACCCCGAGACTGCCCCCTTTCCTAAATTTCCATCAGACTTAACCCAACACTCTGCCAAATGCCACTGGATCAGTTAAGAGATGTTAGCAGTACATGCAAAATACATTGTGGCTAGAAACAGACGGGCCCAAAGCATTCCAGAGTTTATGAAAAGCAAGCAAAACTCAATTCATCTCTCATCAGACAAAAATGAGGGGGATGCAGGAACGAGAAAGAAGTCAAGCTGTTTTATCTCGTGCCAAAAGACTTCCTTTAATACATGTCTTTTATCATGAACACACACACACACACACACTAGCTCATCTCACAAGCACATGGTCCTCATTAGACCTTCAACTTGAGCTCCTTTATCTCACCTCAGCAGAAGAAGGAAATTCCTGCCTCTGCTTATCCTGATCATGAAAGAGTCTTTAATGTGGAAGTGGTTTTTCTAGATGAAGGTGGTCTGAAGATGTGTGTACACTGCATCACTTTAATACTGACAGATTTGATTTTGGCAGCGTGTTGTGGATCCGCTACAGACGTGTCCAAACTTCATCCAGCAAATTCTAATGTTTAATGATGTTACATAATTTCTCATAAAATTCAGAGTTTGTGCTGTATCTCAGTTTCTTATTTGTAATTACAGTAATCAGAAATGACACACTGCTCACTCACATAAGTGTCATTAGCTGTTCTTATGAAAATTACTGAGTTTGCGAGTTTGGTTTGTTTAAACGGCAGTGTTTTATTTTGTGTGTAGCGTCTGCATTAGTAGTTAGAGAAAGTAAAATCTTTAGACAGCTGGACGTCTTTTATGGTTGTTGAGGTTGGAGTATTTAATGGGGCTGTTTTTATTCTGAACATTTCCATTAATATCAAAACGATTCTCGTGAAGTTCTGTTCCAGTATTAGTTCTGGAACGTCTGTTTGGATTCCTCCACTGACACTGATGGGATATTGTAAGAAAACACATCACAGCTGTTGTCTATGAGTAAACAGTTTTGTATCATGTTGTTTCTCAGGTGGTAATGGGTTTCAGAGTTTACTGCTATACCTGATGTGGCCCAAAGACATTGATTCTTCTCTTTAATGCCGTATAAAGACTGTTGACGAAACCACAATGACCCCCCCAGACCCGTATCTGCATTATCCACAGAAACTTTCCAACCCAAACACTGCGAGTGACCTGTGATCAGCTCAGCCGCTGATTGGTCGGCTTGAAGCGAAACCCTCCAATCAGAGTGGTGATTAAGTCTCTGAATGGGGATTTGCTGAATGATAGCTCATCATTTGTTTTGCTTGATTGGCCTGTAATTCACTCAGACTCACTGCAGCGTGTTGAGTTTCAGTCACGCGTGTTTTAGACACAAACAGCTTATAAACACATTGTGATGTCAAATGTGTTTCAGTTGATACTAGTTTTGCATTATAACAGTCTAAAGTGGAGAATAACAGAAGCTGTGTTTGGTCTGTGTCTCACACGCACAGTTTATTATGTAGATTTTTACAGACTGTTTTTTCTTTTATTGCAGAAACACAAGCACAGAGAGAAAGATGAGGCGGATGCCGTCCGTTTGTGCAGCTTTGACTTTAAGGTAAGAAAACAAACTGAACGAGTTTCGCAAGACCTGACTGGACACGCCAGATTTATCAAAACACACAAATCACAAGTTCTCTTTAAATTACTCCCTGAAGTCAAAACAACATTAAAGTCTCATTATAAAAGTCTCAAATACACACACATCCACTGCTGTACAGAGACCCTAAACAACACACAAAAACACAATTATCACAATTCTTGATGGAATCACGTAATCAAAGCGACTATTAGAATCTTCAGCTGGTGGAAAGTCATCTTATAAACTTTAAGTCATCGTTCAGGAATCATAAATGGCCTGTGATTGTCAAATGTTCCTAGTTTCAGGAAGAACTGAATTGAGACGTGTGGCCTTATGTTGCTGTTAACCAGCAGAAGTTAAATCGACACCCTCTGACCTCGACTCCCTTCATATTGTTAATGTACATCCATGGCAACCGAACAACAGTTTCAGAGTTTAGCCCGGTTTTAGCACGCCCAGATCTTCATCACGCCCAGATCTTCATCACTGAGAGGAACAATGTAACAGAATAAAAACATGATTCAGCACAAAGCCTTCATGCCCACAGCGATGGAAAAATCTTAAAATACTGAGTTAAGTTGTGTTGAAGTTGCGTGTGATTATCACTAGAAAGTGAAACGCTGTCAGGGCAAAACATCAGATGTTTTTAAACTGTTAAATAGATGTTTAAGATCTTTCTAGGTGTTAAGATAGATTCAACTTGCTCATACGTGTCAACATGTTTTTCTGTGTTCTGTGACTGGTAAGTTTGTAAAACTGTTCATTTTGGCCCAGATGAATCTGGGTTGAAACTGCATAAAATGCATGTGGAGGGGGGCTTTGTACAGTTACCTGTTTCAGGTACCCCCCTCTGTTACCCTCCCTACTTACCCCCCAACCCCAGGGGCTTTTTCTGACTAAATGATGAAGTTCTAATAATGTAACTTCTGCACAATCAAGCTGAACAGCCAAAATATTTCCCCTAAATGGCCAAACTTTATGTTCTTCATAAAATGAGTAATTTAAGCTACGCTGAGTTCAGTTACAACATACTGCTGCAGTGTGTAAGAGAAAGACAGTAATGGACTGTACAGGAGCTGGAAGTGTCCTGAGTGAACGGGTGTGTTATTAGATACCTGCTCTGTTTTGGTGGCAACCATCTCTGTTGAGGGTGTTAAATGTACAGCAGTTAAATGTACTAGAGAATCAACATGATACGTTTACAAAAGCATCATTAAATCCTTTAAATTGGTTTTGTGTTAAGTTTTGTGTTTTGTTGCATGTGTAAATGCACTCACTGAAATATGATGAGAAAGGTAATATTGTGAAACCTCGGGGGATGCCGTCACGTATGACACAATGACAGAAGTTTAAGCTCATTTCTCAGTATGTAATTAAATAGTGACACAAAATAGCTGCTTTCAGTTTCACATGTTGTCAGAGGAAGTTACGAAGAGTTCCAGAGAACTGACCCGTTCTTACTATATACCACTATATGCACATGAGATGGGCCATAAAACTGAGATAGCAAATGACACAGAAGGATTCCCATCTTCCCAGACTTCCTGTGATGATGTACACACACACACACAGTTACAGTACAGGCTGGGCCTCGTACAGGCTTGTCTTGTAGCCACACCTGCGTTACAGTTGATGAACGCTTTTGGCACCTGTACAGATGTTGCTCCTCCACCTTTGAAGAGAAACAGGAGCCTTTCAGATAACCTGCCCTGCCAGACGGAAGCTGACGAATGAACGCTACACTGGAAGTTTGTGTGTGATTGGTTATTTCCAGTCATGTGATTTTATGCCGTTTGTCAGAGTGCAGGAGGAAAAATGAGGCATCAAACTTCTGATGTTGTAAAACACTCGTCACAGTTCTGTAGAACTCTTCATCGCAATATCCTCATAGATAATAGGAAACTGAAAGTGGCTAATATACAGCATCGCTAAACAGTCTTCTTCTAATTTAACTTCTAGGTGGTGCTTGCAACTCTGAGGTCACAGGTTCGATTCCCAAGGAATGCAGGAACTGGTGAAACGTGCAGCTGGAATGCACGTAAATGCTAAAAGCACAAACCTCCAGCAACACCAGCACAACTTTCCCAGTGCCACCACCATCACATTGACTGCAGTAGCGATGCATCATCCAGCAGGGGGCAGCACTGAAATCCACACTTTCCGCTGGCTGCCTCAGCACAGGTTTAGGTTTAAAGTGAGTCACTGCAGTGTGAGTGATGTCCGGCTGACGTGTGTGTTGAGATGTTCGCCCGCAAGGAGTGCATTGGGCTAAGCCGCCCTCTCAACACACCTCTTGTCCAAACCCGCCGGGAACAGTAAGAAACGTCTCCCCACAGCATGAGTAATGGAGCCCACGGACACACACACACACACAGTCCAGTGCAACACACCCTAAACACCTTTTTGCTAATGTAGATGTTTTGTGTACATTGAGAACAGCTTTTGTTAAGTATGTGTTAATGTGTTTATGGTGGTCCAGCTCAGTTTCTGCTTCTGAACAGTGAAAGTTCAATGTCCTTCATCAACAACCCCCCAACCCCACTCCACCAATACACAAACAGACACCAGTGCTGTGTGTGTGTGTGTGTGTCTGTGTGTGTGTGTGTGTGAGTGTGTGTGTGAGTGTGTGTGAGTGTGTGTGTGTGTGAGTGTGTGAGTGTGTGTGTGTCTGTGTGTGGGTGAGTGTGTGTGAGTGTGTGTGTGTGTGTGATATTGTGATTAATCAGCGAGGGGTGATAACGACTCAGTTCTTCATTAGATCTGAGAGCAAATATTCCTGCACTTTACACCCTCCACACAAATCAATTCACATCAGACAGAAACAGACTGACTTTCTCTCATTTAGCTGGTCATGCAGAGTGGTGAAGCTGAGACCATGTGTTTGTTTAGAGCATAGATATGAGGTCTAATGTTTGTTTCATAAGGGTTAGAAAATGGTTTAAATGCAGCAAAAAAGATGTTAAAGCTTTTAATACAAACTCTGAAATGAAGACTAAAGATTTACTAACTGTTGTTACTTTTTATTAATTATTGCTTAATGTTATAATTTGTGCATTATTTGTTGTTTATCTCATTATTTTGTATTTGTTTTGTGTAGAGATTTTTGAATATGACTATACTTTTGTATAACTATATATTTAAGTTTAAAGCATTGGCCTTGTGGTTTGACTAGGGACAGTAAAACTATTTTACACGATACCATATTTCTACATTCACTGATACCTGCTGCATTTTGCTGGGTTGAGTTTTAGGCTCCCCGTTTTTTCTCAGCTTTGTCTGTTTGGAGTCATTTTCATAACTCCTCCCCCTGCCTCACGTCATTGGTGCGTTTACCGATGGACTCCGCCCTTTCAGAACTGTATATGATCCTGGTCTCACATCACCAGCACACAGTGAGAGATTAAAGCACACACACACTGACTGTGTGCCTGCAGATGTTAGAAGCTCCGCTCAGCCGGACAGTCAGTGTCTTAAGGGGTTTTATCCCCTCCGTTACGTCACAGTTTATTTAAAAATCATTTGTGGATTATTGACTCTTGGAAATAACAGAGAGCAACCAGTGGATTTTATTGAAAGAAATGGTGGCTTACGATGAACCGTGTGTGGTACCTATCAAACGGACTTTACAGAAGATAGACTACCAGAACCAGACCTACAAAGAACTAGAGGTGAGACCCAAAAACACAATCAAATTCTGTCCTGTTTCTTGCTTTCCCTCTCTGTACTGTGTGATTAAAGCTTAGCTGAGTTCCTCTGTCTTTATCTCAAACCCATGTCCTGTTTTTCATCTTGTACACTGTCTTTAAAGAAAGAGAGTCACACGTGTGTTTTTCTAGAGTGTTTGGGTGAGAAGAGGTCAAAGGTCTCATTAAATAGTCACTGAGTTACTGGATTGAGATTTAATCGTCTGCATTTCAAGTGTTTTGAAATTCTGATGGCTGTTTTGGCGAGTAGATTCATCCAGACAGCAGCTGGAAATCTGTCTGTTTGGCTGCATACGTGAGCAGGAGTTTGAGGCAGTTTTAAGGTGTAAGATCATGCAGAGATAAAGAGTGTTCCAGGAGTTTGAGAGTCTGGAGTCCAGGTGAGCTTCAGGCCCATGATGAGAGCATTCAGAAAAGCATGAAACCTCAGACAGGAGCTCAGATCTTCTGTTACACATGCTGGTCTTCCTCTTTGTGGTTTAGATTAGGAAGTGAAGGTTTAGATTAGGAAGTGAAGGTTTGGTTGTCAGGAAGAGAAGCAGAAAATTATGAATGAATCAGAAGATTGAGGAACTTGTGGTTGGTTAAGATAGGTGGTTAAGTTAAAATATGCTGATCTGGACATTTGTTAAGGTCTCTTTAATTGTTCATTTGTTTCACTCAGTACTTTTTCTTGGGTTTATTGTTACATCATTTGATTGCCAGGCAGTCACTTGTATGGTGAGACAGGTTTCAGAGACGGCCAGTCAGGACTTCAGAAAAACTGGCACAAGTTTATTTTGAACACACACACATTGTTACACAGCAGTAATCAGATCTGTAGTGTCTATGAGTGAGTCTGTTAAACTCTCAACACAAACAGATACAGTCACACTGTCTGTCTGTCTGCTTACATGTTGGTCTTTCCACTAGATCATCTGTCATTTAAATAGAGAGATCAGGTTATTTGTTATTACAGGGTTTTCCTGAAACAACAGGAAGAGCAGAAACACTGATTGTGTTACTGCTGTATTCATGTGTTGATCTGAATTCATCTCAGGAGAGGGTGCGCACACTGGCTTTAAATCCAGACTGCTTCCAGACTGCTTCTACTGCAGTTGTTTCCACCTCATCTTGTGTTTTTGGCTTAAACTGAGGTCACAGATCTGCTGAGCAGCTGTCTGCACTGTTAGAACAGTTTCACGTTTATACTCACCACGATAAGAACAACACGTCCTTTTAATATAATCAACAGATGTGAAATCTGGAGAAATCTATTGAAATGTGCATTTTAAAAAGTGCAAGCACATAGCTGGATTTGTTCCCACAGAAAGACACAAGCTGGCTGACAAAGCTCACGTTGTGCTTGGAATTTACAGAGGTTTTCAGACTGATCTCTGAAGCGTAGAATCAGCTCTGGAGTGAAGGATCAACCTCTTTCATTTTGCTTTGAGTTTTTGCGTTCTTAGGTCTGTTGAGGTTGGCCGAGGTCCCAGTCATTATGCCTGTGGGGTCTGAGTTCCCACCTCCCCCCTTTTCCAGGGGGTTCAGGTGTGCCTGTGTCTCTCACGCGAGGTCCGCAGGGCCTGTCTCGACATGAAGCCATAAACAACTCCTAATGGAGAGAAGATGGAAGAGAAGTAGAGGGGGTAGAGTTTACAGGGCTTGGGTCGAATCTTTAACTCACTGCAGTGAGTCCCTGTAATCAACATAAATACATGAGCAGTAACTCTCAAACATCTTCTTGAGTGAATGAATTTATCTCAGATGAATGACTGAACAGCCACTGATTACAGAGTCTGTTTGCTATAGCTGGTCTATTATGCTGAGTGTGTGTGTGGGGGTCTTTAGTGTAGGACAGCTGACAGAGGAGTCTCCTATATTACAGTCATGACTAATGAATGTTTGGTCCAGGGTCACAGTCAGAAAGGTCTTTGTTTGTGTATGTATACATGCTTGTAAATGTATTTATTTTTTGCTGATGGGGTCACATCACATGACAGACATGAATCTTTAACACTTGCTTGCTTAGTCTCAGAGTAGAGAATATGTTTTTATTGACTCATGTAAGACACGAGTGGTCTGTTCTGAGCGGTAACCCAATTGTGTTGCCAGTTTAAAGTTAATGAATCACTAAGTAATCTGTTGTGGTCACTAGAGGGTAACTGGGGCAGTTATGTTTGAACCTGCACTTCTGTGTGTCTCACAGGAACCCTGCACTAAACGCGTACGGCCGCCGGGCCGAGTGACCTCGCTGGCGAACCTCATCTCTCCCGTGAAGAATGGGGCCGTTCGGCGCTTCGGCCAGACCCTCCAGGCCTCGTTCCGGGGCGATGGGAGGTCTCCGGGCGTGCCCCAGCAGAAGCCCTGCGGCAAGACCACCGCACCCACACCTCCCAAGCGCCGCAACAGCACGCTGTGGTCCGAGACCCTGGACATCCACCAGAAAGGAACCTTTTCCACCAAGGAGATTAAGAGACAGGAGGTACGTAAAGTTCAAATCCAGACAGGACTAGAAGTCCCAGACGCTGTCTCAGTCCCCTGCCAGACAAACCAGGCTTGTGTGACTTATTAAACCCAAAGGCCAGCGGCTTGGAAAGCGTCTGTTCCTCCTGTTTTTCATTCTCTACCTCTCTGGTCTGGCTGTATTTATTTGGCATGTGATCTTGGCTCGCACTGAAATGCAGGAGAGAGAATCGTGGCACATTCTAGCGTCTCTCAGTCAGACATACAGAGCAAACACAAACCTGCCAGTCTGACGTACGAGCCTCCGGCTCTGAGGCACAAGCAGCTCTCGTAACATCACGGTAAACTGTGAGAACCTTAAATATTTCTCACAGAAGAGAAAAATCACACTCAACGTAAAAACAACAGCAAAACGTGAATTTTCCAGACATGTGAATGCTGGTTAGTGGTGGGTTTGTGTTGTACTAACTTCTAAACCAATATTGCAAAGATGTTCAGCAGCAGGATAATGACTTTTAGCTGTTTTATGGGTTCCATAAAATAATCCTTTATTTTCTTTCTCTTCAGGCAATTTTTGAGCTGTCCCGGGGAGAACAGGACCTGATTGAAGACCTAAAGTTAGCCCGAAAGGTTTGTCTATTTACATTTTTTGGGTTACATTCATACATTTAAAGCAAACAGACTAGAAAAGTTCTTGGCTGTGTTTTGACTGGCTTTCTTCCTCCATTTATAGCCAAATATTTCTCTCTGTATAAAAGCAGACGCTGTAGCTAATATTTAACATCTTGTTCTAATTTTGTGTGCAGGCGTATCACGACCCAATGCTGAAACTCTCCATCATGTCTGAGGATGAGTTGACGGCCATCTTTGGACACCTGGATGCTTATATTCCTCTGCATGAAGGTGAATTTCTTACTTCTTACACAAACATGCTGTTTACCTGGTTAGTGTATGTGATGACCAGCAGTACTAACTCATACCCAATCCAAACAGATCTTCTGGCTGAGCTGGCCAAAGCCACAGGGCCGGACGGTACCGTGAGACAGATTGGCAAGATTGTCGTGGACTGGGTGAGTTCTCATTCCCTGTATTTTAAAAGACACATTAAGTGTTTCTGGAGTGTTAAAACTCTCCATTACTTTCCTCCACAGCTTCCAAGATTGAACGCATACAGGACATACTGTAGTAACCAGCTGGCTGCCAAAACCCTGCTTGACCAGAAGAAGCAGGACCCGAGAGTCCAGGACTTCCTGCAGCGCTGCCTCGAGTCACCCTTCAGCAGAAAACTGGACCTGTGGAGCTTCCTGGACATTCCTCGCTCACGATTGGTCAAATACCCTCTTCTTCTGAAAGAGATTCTCCGACACACACCTCCAGATCACCCAGACGCAGCGAGCCTGGAGCAAGCAGTAAGTGCAAACACAACAGCTAGGGTTTCAAAGTCCATGTTTTGGTGACGTTTGGTGTTCATGACGGTTTTGCTCCTCATCTTCAGATCAGCATCATCCAGGCTGTGCTGGCTGATATTAACATGAAGAAAGGAGAGTCTGAGTGTCAGTATTACATCGACAAGCTGGAATATCTGGACGACAGACAGAAAGATCCACGTATAGAGCAATGCAAGAGTCTCGTCTGCCACGGGGAACTCCGCAACAAAAGCGGCACTGTGAGTTAATTTTAAATTAATACAAACACAAGCCCATAACAGTGAGAGAAAGAAATTCACTGCTTTTGTCTGATAAAATGGCAGGAATCTTTAAGAAAGATGTCTGAACTCTAACAAGTGCAACGTTCAAACAACATCATGGCAATAACCAAATTTGTTTTTTCCTTTGTTTCTCTTGCGCAACAGAAGCTACATGTTTTTCTCTTCACGGAGGTTTTGGTCCTGACGAGGCCCGTGACACGAAATGAACGTCATTGTTACCAGGTGTATCGTCAGCCAATCCCGGTGCAGGATCTGGTGCTGGAGGACCTGCAGGACGGAGATGTTCGTGTGGGCGGCTCATTTAGAGGCGCGTTCAGTAACTCAGATAAAGGTACGTTTGACGTCCTGTCTAGGTTAAGGGGTCGCGTGTAGTATCTGATGTTGTTTGCTAATATTCTTGTTTCTATCTTCTAGCCAAGAACATCTTCAGGGTTCGATTCCAGGACTCAGCTCACGGTCAGTCCCACACGCTGCAGGTCAACGACATTTTCCACAAGCAGCAGTGGCTCAACTGTCTTCGTACCGCCATGGCAACGCAGAAAGACCCCTCGTCGCCCGAGAACGACCCCCCGTCCACCCCCTCCGGCGCAGAGGAGCGCACCAAACGCCGCTCCGTCTCCGCCGTCACGCACATGGAAGAGACGGATGAGAATTCCCCACGAAGCTCCCCCAGCTCGGAGACTTCACCCAGTCCCACAAACTCCACAAACTCCACCCTTTCATGCTCAGCCTCCGCCCCTTTCCTGCAATGCAAATCCAAAAAAGAGAAGCGTTCGCTCTGCTCGCTGGGCAAGAGGAAAGAGACTATGGTGTAAAATCAGAGACAGACACTGGAGGACTCAGATATCCCAGAGTGCAGCAGTGTAAAGTGTTGAGCTCATACAGAGGACTTTAATGTGTATTTATGTGTGTGTTTCTACAGCAGTGTATGAGTGGTACTGTCCTCAATGGCAGCTATTTTTACCAAATCCCACCCCAAATCCCTCCCAGGTCCACTTGGGCCAAACCAGTACCAAAAGAACACAGTACCAAAAGAACACAGTACCAAAAGAACACAGTACCAAAAGAACTGTGTCTGTGAGGGACTGTGTGGCTCTCGGTGGATTCAGGACAGAAGATAAAACTCACACGTTATTTATAACTGATGTTCAATTGTCTGAAAGCTTCAGATCTCACACTTGTCTTGTTTACTGATTGTTCTGTAATATTTTATTTTATTAATATTAATTTTGTTCAATAAGATATTTTCTGCAGCTCTTGTGTTATTGTAAAGCACTGTGTTTAGCTCTTGAATATGAATGAATGAACCCACTGAGAAATGAATACATGAGTTCATTCCCATAAAACGGATGTTTTATCCGCTTCATTGTGTATGTAAATCAGAAGTTGTTATGAAAACAGAATGAAAAATGATTTAAAACATCAGAATAGAAAATCAAATATTTTGAAAATCTGATAAACCTGAGCCGTGTGTTTCCACCCCCCCAAAATATGGCAGAAGATTGAAATAAATCATCTTACGTGGAGCTGTTAACACAAGGGCTCAGTGTGTGTATATACTTGTCAGCGCAGAAGCGATTTCAGAGTGGAGCAGCTGTATGTTGAATGAAGGTTTCAGAAATGTTGATATGAAACGAAAGGGAGAAGATTTAAACACGACTAGAGAGAGACTTGATGTTCTGCACTATATAAACAACCGTTCACAGACTTCAGTCTGCCGTTTGTTTCTGCAGTGTCTTCATGAAGCTGGAAGGTTTTTAGGAAAGGATGAAAGTACGTTGGAGAGCTTATATTGATGATGGTTTTGGCACGTTACATCCGCTGTAAGATATTGTAACAGAAAGTGATGGATGTACATTATTAAATGAGTCTGCGGTGACGTGTATGTATGTGGTGTAAAACATGAAAATAAAAGCTGAGAATGGTTTCCATGAACGTGAGCTGCGTTTGTTTTTAACTAGACACTGAATGAGCTCACGAGCTGGACTGTAACGCAACAAGCTGTTTTAATAGTTTTGGCTTCTGGATGGTCCGGTTCCTGTCTCTGTGCTTGGCAAGACCACTTTTAGGGTTTAGATTTTATAGAGAAATTTCCTCACGCCTGCCGTTTAGAGATAAACAGAATTCTCCCAACATTCGCTCATTTCACACAGAGATTATTTATACTGCCGTTGCTGATTTACTCGTAATAAACCGCAATAAAGACACAATGAAGACTGTAATACAGGAAACTGAATTTAAGCATCGACTGGGAGAAAGTCAAACGTCTGACGATGGTCATTTCACAAGATGTTTATAAGTAAATGACATAAATGATTTTATGAGGGTTTATAGGAGAACGTTCCTGAATGTAACAGAGCAGCAGGCATTTTTCCATCCCATTTTGTGTGGGATTTCTAAAAGCAGCATCAAAAATTGGCAATAAGGACCACACAGCCTGTCTTTCTGTGTAAAGACTCTGAACTACAAAAACACAGTCACTCACTTCTGTTATATAACCCCGTGTCTTCACTGTGTACCTTAATAATTGATCTTATGTAACATTTGATGAAAACTAAGACGGGTATATCAGAAAAGTGTGTGTGGGGGGTTAAAATGTTTAAACCAAACACACACACAACACTGGGGGTCTGTTTTCCCTCTAACAGAACATTTTCTCTTCCTGTTGAAACAGATTTAGAGCTTCAGATAGTGATGAAGGTTCTGGTCGTTCTCCTGTGACCCCAGCATCCATCGATTTCACACTGTCTGTTTTACAGGCCCCAGGGGCCCCAATCTCACCATGATACACAGTTTATCCAACAAGGTAGAGAGAGACAAACTCTCTTTGTTACACAAGCCTCTTTAAAGCCAACACTCTAAATCTCTCTGAAAACATCAAAGATTTAGTCCTGAAACTCAGTTCTGAACAAAGACAAAACTGAACATGTCTAAGTGGTTTTGGCTTCGCTGCATCTGTTAAAAATCTCTCTCTGTCCTTTCTTCTCTTTTATCTAAAAATCATGTCATTAATAACCCCCTGATGTCTTAAACACTGTTGAAGGATTTCACATCTGTGCTTTTACTGTCCTTTACAAAAATAACTTTTTAAATATTTTTTTTATTTTGTAATAAAAATATTTTGTCACAATTATATTTTTTTACAAAACTACTTTTAAACCTTTGTCTTTTCAGAGCAAATGCTTTGACAAACAAAACAGGAGCAGAAGTGTAAATTTCAAACTGCATTAGCTGGTCAAAATGTCACACACACGCTGAACACAGCGACACTGAACACAGTGTGTGATGCTGTTTCATTCCCCACAGCTGTATGTGAAAGTTCCCTCACTAGACTGCAGTGAATTCTGCCACCTCACGCTGACTCCAGACACAAAACAAACACACAGAGAGAGTGACAGAGCGAATGCAAACAAGTGTGAAAGTTAAAAGCAGAGAAAGCTGGAAATAAAATCATTTAAAATCATTGCATAACCTGCAGCGAATCTACCACACACACATCTGTCTGCATAAACACTGACCATCACTTGGCTCAGTGCAAAAGAGTTAACTTAGTTAAGCTCATGTAAGTTAAAGGCAGTTAACATCTGTTAACATCTTTCTAGTATAACAGAGGCTCGTTCTTTCATTCTGTGACCCATAACCAGAGGCGAATCACAGACTGTGTATGAAACATACAGACACACAGTAGAAAACTGACATTCGTTTGAGTCGTCTGTTATTTACTGTCAGTTTGATTTGTTTGTTGAAAGACTTTGGCTGCAAATGTTGCTTTCACATGGAGCACAGAATGAGGTTATATAACATCAGCTCTGTTACGTGTAAACACACGTAAGGTTGTTATGCAGAGGACATACGGCCTAACAGAAGCGCCACGTTTTATCCTAAGAGAAATATTGTAACCTGCAAGTTTGGCTGGGTGTAAATTCAGCTGAAGGGACGTTTACTCAGATGTCGTGACCTCATTTCTCTCCGTTTAATGTACCTGCTCAACTTCAGCTGACTTCAGGCCTGTTTATAACCCAAAGTGACCCATTTGTCTTCAGTGTGACATCTGCAAGATCTCAGAAATACCACGTAAACAACTCTGAGTTAAGAAAACCTTTGTAGATATTTTAGTTATTTTAAACATAGGGGTTTATCTGAACTGACTGGTGATGTTTATATTGTCAATTCTAACAGAAAACATCCATATCTGATGTTAAAGACATTTTCTTGGGGGAATTAGACTATTGAAAAGCACAAAGTCTAAAAACATGTTGTGAAATGTGAGCCAGTTACAAAAATGTTTCTGTGTTAAACATAAACATAAAAAAAATACATTATCTCTCAGAATGAATATAAATATTTGGTCTGTAATTGATGAAAGGAAGTTCCAGTGAAACGAGAGTTTCTACAAATCCAGAACAGCAACAACGTTTCAGATACTGAGGCCAGTATGTCTGAGACTGTATGATAACATCTGAGACTCTGCGCTGATATCAGAACTTCCTGTATGTTCAGCTCACTGTTAGCCTGCAGTCACATCAGATCCTGCATTTCACTCTAAACGAGATGAAGACTACACAAGTTAAAACACTGAAAATGAGTCAATGTGAATTCTGAAACACGTTTGTGTATGAGCCATTGTTTCAGATAAAAACTCAGTCATAAAAAATCACTGTTTAAAAACACATTTGAGACTCTTTCTGATGCTGAATTTAATGACCAATAAGTCTCGTTCATTAGCTTTAGTTTCTACTGAATATGTAAAGAAAAAACACATTGTTCTCAAACGTTATCATCTTGCTGAACCAGTTTGAAAACTTCAACAGTTTCTCTGTTAGTGTTCTGGGTGTGGAACACAAAACGCTGACAAAACCAGAGCAGTTTTTACAGTCCAGTAAACACTATTCTTCTATAAACAGTCTTAAAGTCCTTAAGAGTTGAGAAACAATCAGTCAAGCACAAATAATGACCATCATTACAGCTGCCGTCCTGAAGCTTTAAAGCTCTCGTATCAGTCTGAACAATCAGGCAGTGGAGAGTCACCTTCATTACAATAACAACAGATGACTGATGTTCCTCTAGAGATCTTATATCAGTCTTAAACATGTTCTGTGTCTAAACATCATACCCTCATAATTACAGGCCACAGAGAGTCCTCTATAACCCTCTATAACCCTCTATAACCCTAAACACACACACACACGCTCCAGCTGTCACAGTAACAGCTGTCGAGTTCATTACTGCTTTCAGACACAATGAGTCTCTTACAGTGAGTTACACAGGAAGCTGTTGATTAAAGCACTTCCTGTCTTGATGCCCGGAGCACGAGGGGCCATTGTGAAGCTGTTGCTGTCATTTTTCTTAAAGTGTGTGTGAGCATATCAGATTTCTCTCTGATGGCGATTATTAGTGTAATATGAAAGCAGTTTTGCTTAGACAGTGTTTAGACATTGTTTGTATAAAATCTACTCCTCAAGATATATAATAATAATCTTTTAATGTGGTGTCCTATCTTTTTTCTTCTGACTGTACGAGTTGAAGAACGATCGCGGAGTCTCTGTCTAGCCATTTAATAGCCGCGTCTGATTTTCAACAGATGTTCTTGTGTTGACAGTGACTCAGACTCATCATAACATCTGCAGAACAGCCCAGAACAGTCTTCCATCATCTTCACACAGAGATGAATCGCTGGGGGCACAAAACAGCTCTTCTCTCTCGTTCTGCTTGTAGACAAACTCCAGACACACAGTGTGAATGTTTTAATGACTACACAAAGCTCATGAATATGTAATGAGGGAGCACTGTGTGTATTTGGCTGATGATTTGTGTTAGTTCTGATTTGGCATGTACAGGACTTCATAACTCCAACTTTAAACACAGCAAACTTTAGCCATGTTTAAAACTGGTCTTAGATCAAGTTTTAAAAATACAATCACTCAGTGTGGAAAGCCTCATGTAGACCTGATGCCGGAGGATTGTTTAACAGTATAAATACTGACGGGTCATGTTTATATATAAATATAAGAGCATTTATTTAAAGTGAAACAGTGTAACAGTGATAAATCAGGACGCTGTGTACTGTCCCAGCACACACTGATAGAGAGAGCCTGACATTTAGTGAGAGAGAGAGATATTGATGCATTGGAATTGTGAATGGGCTGTGAGTGGATATGAGGTCATTTGTATTATGTGATCTGTGTTAGTTTGTGCTGCAGGTCTAACAGCACTGTTCTGTTCAACTGCACTAGTGAAGTATGTCATCATAGGTGAACTAAAAATATATCCTCAATATATCCTCATTCAGATGTCCATGCAGGCAGCCCTATAAAAAAACAAGAATGGATCTTTTTATATTTAGAAACTTTCCGTAACAATGGAGGGTGACAGAGGGACGTGTGCTTTGTCTAGTTTGACATTTTCACTGTCAATGACATAATAGATTCGCGGCCACTCAGGTCACCTGACAGGACGTGTAATAAATTTACCCTCCACTCGTTGTACGACTTTCTGTCTTCCTGCCATCATTTCATCTTTCTGCTGTCTGGCAAACTTCAATGGGCTGTTATTGTGTGTATTTAAACACAGACCGCAGAGGCCAGCAGAACTGTGAGGTTCTTTGTTTCATGTTTAACCCTCATAATTGAAGATTTTAAAACAGATAAACAGATAACAGGAGCAGTGCAAGTACAGTCTGAGTTCTGCCTTTCATAATCTAGGAGATTTGTTTGGTTATTTGAACGTGATGTGAGATACTACATGTAGCTATACAGAAGTTTACTGTTTTACAACCAGTTTCTCTTGTTTGGAGTATAAGATAAGATTTACACAAGGCTGGAAACTAGCATGAGTTGACGTTTGTGTTTTGAACTTGATTTATCTGTTTTTATCTTTTTTTGAACAATAATCTGATGAAACGTCGAGCGGCTAGCGTTGATGTAAATGTTTTTAACTTCAGCAGAAACACAGCTGCTTGTGTCCGGTGCTTTCAGACAGCTTAATAATTCTCATCCAGTCAACAGCTTTATCACACGTACACAGAGAGGTCGTCACACGTGTCAGGAATGTTTCAGGGTAAAATGAGTTCCTAGTTCCTCATCCTGCTCATGAGAGCAAAGCTGAGGTGCAAAGCTACTGTAACATTTATCACTGTACAAATGAAACTGTACTAAACGAAAGCTTTACAAGACAAACAAAATGAGCTCTGTTTTGTCTCAGTACAGTTGTTGCTGGCATACATATCATATCATACAATGTACAGTCCACAACAGCAGAGAACAATGGAGTGTTTACATGGCATGAACATACTGTACTGTACTGTACTGTACTGTACTGTACTGTAGGAGGAACCAGCTGCTGTGTGAGAGGATCAGACAATACAGAGACAAAGAAAAGCTGAAGGTCTGACTGTCTGCCGTGTTTTGATAATGAAGGAGTGATTAGAAAAACAGACAGTTGTGTGACGTGTATTTTACAGTTTTCTGACACATGACGACCATGAGATGAGACTGGAGTTTACAATAACTGATATCACACACACACACACTCACACACACACACACTCACACACACGTTTTATTATATCAGTCAATACATCACATGGATTTTATTGTTTTCATGCAGAATATTAATATTTACTGTCTCCTTCCTCTAAACCTGAGCCTCTTTTGTGCTTCAGTAAACACACACACTTTAGAAGCTCATGTGAGAAATGACACAGTTCAAGATGTTTGTGATCTTTGTAAAGATCAGAAGTGGGTTTATATTACTTCATGAGCTGTGTGATGTTCTGTTTTTAAAATACAAACTTACACAACGGGTTACAGTTTAAATGCACGGGGCCTGTTTCACTCCCCTCAGCTGATGTGTAAATCTGTGATTGTGGTTTTAGTGTTATCAGTAATATCTCCAGTCCTCAGTGTTCATGTTCTCAAACACGAGAACTTCTGAAAGAACACATTCATTCTGTGAAGTCCTGAGTGTGAGTCACAATGTCCATCATACAATAAACACGATTATAACTGGATGCCAAACTGAGGTAAATGCAAAAATCTACACATACAATAATAGATTAAACTAAAGCCTCATAAGAGCTGCTGGATTTGAGGCTCGTGTGACTGACACAGATATGTGAGGCAGCAACAGCTCTGTGCAGTCGTGTCAGTATGTGAGCAACTCAGTGGCATTAAATGCAGCAGTCGCATGACGCAGACTGTCTGTTACAACTATTCCTGCGACTCCTCAGAGCAAAGCTACAGTCTCAACACCACAAATAACAAACACGTGACATCTGAACACATTTTTCACCACCTGCAAGGAATTATGGGTAATCCACAGCTAAATGACCGTGTGCTTATTTAAGTGTGATATTGTATTGCTGTCACTTACCCTCATTAGATCCTCCTGACGCTCTTTCTAAGCTTTCAGGTCCAGTCGTGTTGACCCAAACGAAACACCTCGTCTGCTCTGAAGTCTAAACAGAGAACACAGGACAGAGAGATTTATAATGTTGAATTTCTGATGAGTTTCAAACGCTCAAGCCACGAGGCCAGACTCAACTGCACAGCCCTGACTGAATTTAAACACAGATTCTGTGCTTCTGTGGCTCTGGTTAGGTAAAATCACTCATAAAACGTGTTTTGTTTTTATTCTGCTCTTAAACATGGGTGATAGAACACTTGTGCTCTCATTCTTTCACTGTAACAGAGAAAGCTGACAGCTCTGTAGAAACTGTGAGCTGTGCAGGAGCTGAGTCAGGGTCTGTTTGAGTGTGAGAGCTGAGAAGTCTTTGATGGAAGTTCATGAGGAAACGTTCCTTCAGCAGCTCTTCTGTCTCTGTTAATACTTCATCTCCTGTCACTCCCTCATTCTGTTTCCTCAGGAAAGGAAGAGTGAGGGAGGTTTCTCCTCTTCTGTCTTTCCTGTCATGTTAATGTCACTATATGATATCTGACTACTTTTGTCTGTTATTTAGGTGGTGAAAACGGTGTTAATGTTTGTTCATTATGATCTTTCTCACTTCAGCCCTTTGAAAGACCAAAACAAAAAGCATGTGTGAATCAAATTCGATTCTTCATTACTGGAGTCAAGGTCGTGTTTTAATGATGCATGAATTATCTCTGATGTCATTTAAACACATGAACATTAACCAGAGAAAGTTTGTCTGTGAGACTCTAATCGGACCTGCAGGACAGGAACAGAGTTATAATGTCATTCTGTGCTTCACTGGTTTAGTGTAACTACAGTCACTAAACGCCAAGCTCAGCTTAATCTAACACACACACAGCTCCAGTGTTTGATAAGAACGTTATTGAAGCGTTATTGAAGGAATTTGTTGCATGAATATGTGCTTGTTTATGCTCAATATCATTTAAATATTGAGTAACAGTGTTAGAAAGATCGTTCATATCATTTCTGGTCTCTTATCAGCTGAATGGCATCATAACATCACAGGTTCTGCGTCAGAGATAACAGCTTATCACTCTTATAACATCAGTTCAGCTCCCTCAGTGCTTAACTGTCATTAAAAACCTGGACAGATTCCAGGTGACTTTAAAGTACAAACCATGTGTCAAACCAGCTAAAGACTTCAAAACTTTACACCTGAACAAAGAACAACATTTCATTGCATGAAGCGTAAATAAAGTACAATGGGACATTTATATGCATTTAACAGAAAAGTTTCTCCAAAATGAATTATAGTGCGTTTAAGGTCCATTTGAGCTGTTTGTGCGTTCACTGGGACTCAAACCCATGACCTGTTGTTGCAGACATCAGATCCAAAATCTACTGGACCTAAAGAGTGCGAGACGTGTCTGTATGTGCTCCAAGCAGACTGTCTCACCGTCTACTGCTGCCCAGACAGGAAGCAGGATGAGAAAGAACAGAAAAACAGCCCAACAGACTCCAGCAGACGCGGTTAATGCCAACGAGCAGGTTCATCATAACCAGAACTAACTCTCTGAGGTTTACTGCCTTGATGTGATGAAGCACCAGAGTTTAGCATCAAGAGGTGATGAACTCTCCCGTTTTTTGTTAAAGGTTTAAATCATTAGGAATATAACGTGCACACATGCTCATAAGTTTGTGTGCTAGTGAGTTTAGTTGTGTGTCTGGGCAGCTCGGTGTGTTTGGCATTCTGCCCGACTGCTGGTCTCTGTCTGTTGCTGATGTGTGCAGATTTCCCAGCATGCTTTGTTTTCTTAAGCGCTGTGTCACTTTGTGCAAAAAACACCAACACAGCCCACGTTAATTACTCCACATTTCATCTGCTGTTCTCGCAATAAAAACATCACAAGCACACACACACACACA
>JAZGTK010004666.1:1531-23989 GCA_036877625.1 Ambastaia sidthimunki
GATACCTGGGCTTGAGGGATTAGATGTGGGTTTTGCTCCATCCAGAAGTTGATCCGCCCTATTAGACAGGGGGCCGTCGACAAAAATGTCGGCATCATCGATATCATCACACACACCTCCAATTTGAAGGAAATGAAGCTCTCCACCTTCAGAAAAATAAAGTCCCAACATTCTAAATTCATTCAATTTATATAAAACACAACCTACATGATGAGAATTTGAAGTGTTTACACTGCCTAAATATCAATGTGAAAACGAAAGCTGAAACCACAGCTTTCGTCCTTTAAACGTAAATGTCTGATTCCTTTGAAAAGTAATCACCACTCCACAATCTGCACGGTTTACACAACTAATTGGAAAATATTGGAAAACATATGTGTTCTCACCAGACACAAGGCTCACATTAAAATTAAATGGTAGAAGAATGAAACGTTGCTGTTCTTCTAAATTGGTAAAACATTTATGCATTAAAACCATCAAATAACAAAAAGTGACATTCTGTACTTTTGCCTTATATTTATAATCATAAAAAAGCAAACAGCAAACAATGCATATTTTCTTTACTGTTTCAATATTTATGGACAGCACTGCATGTCGAGGTGTAGTACAAAACAAAACTAAAGAACATCTACAAAAGACAAAGATGGAATTCCCCTTTCTCCTCCTAATACATGCATCTACAAATTCTCAGACACACACACACAAAGTACATCTGTGAATGAACAGAACAGCTGTAATTAACAGACCAGAGAAAAAGATACCATACTAAAGATACCATAACTTTGGCCCACATCTGAAAGACATCAGTTAACCACATAAACCTAAACACAGCCTTACATCCTGTCTGGAAGTGGCTTGGGAAAGATAATAGTGAGTGACGTCTTCCTCACTGATTACACAAAGTCTCAAAGATACATTTCTCATATCTGCGATTTCATGTTGGAAAGGTGTGGAACCTAGAACTGGGTTGTTACATTACAACTATTTTACTACCCTTAGGGGATCCTACTCATTCAAACAGTAACATGTTTACATTGACATTTGTTAATTTAGACAATCAAGAGCAATAGACAAACACCCCAAGATCACATGATGCCAGTGTCACAGTGGCCATGTGTGAGCCCACCACAGTTAATGAGAACTTTATTGGTTACCGTGGTGATGAGGTTTGTGTGGGTGGCAAGCTAAACAGAGGAAAACTGTGAACTTAAACACCTCTAAGAAATGCACGCCTGGGATATCATGTTGTAACAGTTACACCAACAGTGTAACAGTAAATTCTTTGACATCTGAACCAAAACAAACTGACTTTTGAGCTGGTCCTGTATGAATCAGTATTTGTAGCTAGCATCATACTTGCCCACCTTTTGTGCAGGCACACAGCCGGTCTGTGCCTGAGCAGTAGGTAACAGAGACAAAGGGGTCCACCTCTTCTGTGCCCTCCTTCTTGGGTGGCTCCACCTTGGCCAGCACCTCTAGGGTGGACAAGTCCAGAATCATGATGTAACCAGCCTGTGTGGTCACCACTAGGTGCCCAAGTCCAGCTACCTCTCCTCTCTTTTCCTTCCCAGCAGATAATCCTGTGCTGGGCCCAGCTGTCGTTATAGTCACTGAGCCATTTTTAAGCCCTGAGGGTGTTGACTCCTCAGATGTCTCCTCTCCATCATCCTCTCTGCCATCCAGCACATCTGGTGGCAGGAGGAGGAGTGATGTGACAGCATCTCGTGGGTCACGGATCTGCTGCACCTTTACTGGTTCCTCCTCCAAGGTCACAATGCGGGTGGAGTAGTTTAACTTGTAGAGTGCAAGGTATCCGCCGCCACCACCACTGCCTCCTAGAGGCCTGGAAGTATGGGGCTGTTGCTGGTCATAGGGGGGTAGGATGAGAGGGGTCTGTGGTGGCGAGGTGCCGGAGTGGGCATCATGGCCATTGGCCAATGTCTGTCCCTTGCGATGGCTACAAAGGGCCGAGTGCAGACGGTTAAGGGTGTTTAACACCTCCACCTGATTGATAGCGCTAAGAGACTCTACAGAGCATGGCTGAAGGCCGACTAACAAGTGCAAACCATCGCTGCAAGGTGTAATGGAGTCCACATACAGGTTCTCATCCTCCAAAGCTTTAGGTAATCGCAAACATTGCACTAGAGAACCTGGCCGTGGGGCCAAAGAGTTCCACTTTTCCCCATCTAGTGGCCCAAGTCCAGCTGCCGCATCAGCAAACTGCTGAATGTATGTAATGGGAGGGTCCTGTAGCAGTAGCTGTTCATGTGTGTCAAACTCCATCTCAATAATCTGTGGGACGGTAAAACCTTCCTCGTGAAGCCCTTTGCTCATCAGGTTGTTCATTTGGGTAAAAACCTTCCCTGAAGACTTCTCGTCTGCTTCTTTGATGCTGTACAGGAGTAGTACAGGCATAGTCCTATGCACAGGTGCAGCTGGTGGTGGGTTGGGGGAGCCCAGGTCTATGGGAGGATTACAAGACTCTATCTCCATGGGACCCTGGTCTGGAGTAAGCCCATCAGGGCCAGCAGTCCTTACTGGGCTATCCATAGAGCGCCGAGACGGAGGAGGACCTAACGGAGAACTAGCCGCTGACCGGTAGCTCAGCAGTCCTCCAGCCAGCAGGCAGGGGAAGGGAATGTTGTGGTGCTCGGCTGGCCTATCCTTGGCCTTGTCGGCTTTAGGGAGACCCAGTGAATGTGGTGGATTGGCGCCCAGCTCCTCTAGGTCTTTAACCGTATCCTCCAACACGCTGGCCACCACCTCCCACTGCAACTTCTCAGGCTGCTGAAGGACACTGAGGGCTGTAACTCCCAGACTCACCTCCATCGCCTCTTTCTGACCAAGGGGCCCTATGCAAAAGGAAAATAGCAAATGATTATTATTAAGGTTTAGACCAATAAAACTGATAGAAACACTTCAGAAGAAACGGCATCAGCTTCATTTAAGTTTTAAAGAGAAATGAATAAGATACTATGTTACCGATTACAAACACTGAAAACTGATGTTCAAATCTTCTTACCTGTGACTGACTCTGATCTGGAAGGTTCTTCACTGTCCGAATCCTCTATCTGGTCATCACTGATGACAAAAACACAGCAAATGTTCAATAAACAAAACAGAGATTTTGGCTTCTCACAACAACATGCAAAGTGTTTGTGATTTCAGAACCTGTCCCCCTCTAGTTTGGGTAAGTCTGAGCAACAAGTGGCCTCCTCTAGCCAGGAGAAGGTGGGTCTGCGTAATTCTGTGCCTGTCACACTCTGCTGTTCACTGCCGGACAGGATCAGCTGTCTCAGGATAGCTGGGTCATATGGGTTCACCTCAAACTTTAAATGCACCTGCACAGGTGAGATACAGCTTGATATACTGTACAGAGGTTTAGGAATACTGCATGCCAATCTCTGTGACTGCTTATAGCTATAAGCTGGTTTTGCAGTTTTTCAACCAGTTCATTCAAAGATGAACCTACCTTCATGAGCTTGGAAACATCCCAGATGCAAATTTTTCCCCTCTTGGTTGCTGTAGCAAGAAAATGAGGGCAGCTACCAAATCCATAACACACAATCTTATCCGAACCATCTGCACTAGGAAACTGGGCGGGGCTGGTGGCCAGGGTGACAGAAAGCGGAACATTTTGGGTGTGCTCTCCTTTCACAAACGGGCAGTTGGGCGAATGGCGCTCATGCTCAGACCTAAAGGGGAGGAGTTAAGGCAGTAAGCGAGAGGGTTCATAGCAGTAGGCTGGACTTTTTTTGCCTTTGGCCAGACGAAAGTCAGTTATAATCATTTTACATTTGTGTAAAGCTTAGCAGTGTAAAGTCAGAGTGATCTGTTTTAGTAGAACCGGCTCACCAGGGCTCATCTGTAGGCTCCCAGCACACCAAACACACGCTGCAGGTAAAACACATGGCTCGGTCATCACCTGTAGATGCAGGCTGGAAGGAAGGTGACAGATAGCTGTTAATGCCATCAAGAGAGTGAAGATAAAGTTAAGCACCTAGTTGTCTAAGTGAGACACTAAATACAAAAGGCCAACAGAAAAAAACTAGCAATTGCATGACACCAAAAACAGACAAAACTGTTATATAATGTGACATGACCCAAAAGAAGCACTTCAGTGTCATAAGACAGCACTGTGCTACAATTTTTAAGGCAATAACTTTTTCTTGACAACTGTTTGTCTGCACTATGAACAACTATAATCATATCACAAACCAGTAATTGGGGACCATTAACACTAGAATTAGAACCTTTCTAAATATACACTAAGAAACTGCATATTTGTTGTTACATTAGTACAACATTTTACATACAAGCCTGCAACTTATTCAATATAACAGGGTTTAAACAAATAAAAGCTTAAAGAGATACAGCTTTGGAATAACATCAGGGTGATAAATAACAAAAAAAAAATTGGGGGTGAAATTTTAAGGAAACCTTAAAAAAAACTTAAACTCATAATTGAACACTTTTTCTCTTTAAACTAACAGAATGTCTCTTTGTATGGGTCATCACACTTTCATCCACAACACAGAGGCCACTGTTCTCCTCTTGCTCTGTATGGTTGGCATGACAACAGGGAACATGGGTGAGAGGAGTAGTGCAGTCTCCTTGGTTACCATTGCAGCTCAACCCTTTCTGACATGAATGGCGATCATAGGGAATTCCCAAAGTCATATTAAAACTGATAGTGAAATTTTTCCCACATTCACAAAACATTTTTGATTTCACATTAGGCATTTTAAAGACTAAATGGTGGTAGTTATGTGGTATTAAATTGTGGATATTAGGATATTAGTAAATGTTTAAAAACATGTTTCTAATTCTGTCTTTATTTCCCATTGGTCACCAAACAAATAGTGACACAATTAAGCTTTCGTTATCAAAAGACGAAAAAAGCAAAGGACAAACAAGGAAAAAAATGTAAGGAAGTTTACATTTAGATAGTGACATGGTACAAACCTGGTGATAAAATCCCGCTTGGGCCATTGGATCAGGCTGGGCCCACCTGTAGCCAGAATGAGGCCAGGACGTGAATGTTTCTCTCCTGTTAGCTTCACTGTACATTAATGACCTGAGCACAAACACACTCTTAGGCCAGCAAAAGATCCTTGGTTACAAAAACTAACACATTTATAAAACTAAACTAAACAAAAACTAACATAAAGAACACCAGTTTAATTTAATCCTGCACTTTGAGCCAATGGCTGAAGTAACCATAAACCTGATGTGTGTCATATTTTTACAATCCTGTTTTGTAATATAAGATCAGAGAGTCTTCCAAATCAAGGCTATACATCGAAAAGTGAAAGTAAAATTCTGAACGCTGTGATACGATCAAAAGGAGATAAACAGAAATTGTAGTGCTTTTTTGCCCTACAGTTACCTGTCTACAGATCGCCCAGGTCCGACACCCAGTTCTGGTCTGCCACTCGGTAAGAGGTAGGAGAGTCTGTCCATGACCAAAGAGGCGACAGAGAGGGCTGCCACGTTCTGATTTAACTTCTTCAGCTCATTCACAATAGCACTTGTGACCACCTTCAGCACGTGATGAGGAAGATGGAAGGTCACTGTTGCCCACTGAAGGAATCAGTAGAGGGGAAAAAGACAGCATTAGAGTGTGACATTAAACACAGTGTGACAATGAGTATAGCAGATATACACATTTAAAATGTACAAACGTCCTTTTCCAGGTAAAAGGACCACAAATACTGATGACTCAACTTGCACTCAAGACATATACTAATTTTTGTCCAATCAAATGATCTCTGAAATGCTAACATCCCTCCCCCAAAACATTGGTCTCAAACAGGTAACAGCAAGCAGCAAATCATGGTTTAGTGTGATGTTAAATACTTCAATAAATAAATCAAACAACTTCCTGTTTCAATATACAATCTGTCATTAAAGAAAAGAAAACCGAGCTCATCAAGCTCATAATTTCTTGTTGTCGTCATATTTCTACAGCATTTACAGCAAAGATGAAAAGAAACCGACAAGCAGTATCTTGTAAAAGTACAAGGCCTATTTTTTGCAACACCTGCAAAAACTTCAGAGCTTAGTTTTTTAATTTCAGGCCAAAATGCATGTCTAAACAAGTTCCTTTACAACCATCCTGATCTATCTGAACCTCAGTAATTCTCAGATGCTTGAACAAAACATTTAACTAACACTACGCCAAACCAGGCTGTATACTCTGTGTTCTCTGAGAGGCTGGAAAGTTCTAGAACCAACCGGCAGTCTTGCAGGGGTCAGCTGAGAGCTGAGTGATGAATCCATCACTGGACCTAATGCTCATTGTTACAGCAGTCATATATGGATATTTGCCAAATTACAAAAAAGGGGCTTATACAAGTAAACAAGGGGAAACTGGCCTTAGTTTTATTTTACTGATTCCCCATGTTTGTAGCCCATTGCAAAAATGCATGCACAGGACTGCAGTAATATGCTGATGGTATAGAGGACACAGGGGAGAACCAAGGCATTATTATATATTATAACTGCAGAGCTCCATGTATATAGTGTCATAATAAGAGTGATGTATAGGACTATATAGAGGTGAGAAAAAAAGGAGGGTCATTTTAAACACACCACATAAATAAAGGTGCTGTAGTCTCCCTGTTTGATAACTGATGTTCTTGTTTTCTCATAAATGAAAGGGTGATGTGATCTGTACGTACTCTCCTCAAATGTCTGATAAAAGTCCAAAGAAATCTCTATATATAACCTCTGTGTGTCTGATTCAAAGAGCAGACAAATGAGAATTCAGGATCAGTCTCAGCTTAGAGACACACAAAGACAAAAAGTTTGAGTAAGAGTGAAAAAAGACGGAAAGAAAGACGGAAGAAGAGATAGAAAGAAAGCTGAATAATGTCTTCAGCTGAGATTTCAGGCACACTTTAAAGTCATCCCCAGTCATTTGTTACTCTTGTGCTTCTCTGCCGGTATTTGGACAGTAGCAGTCAGAAATGTATGTATAAATACAGCAGGGATCTTAAGATCAATGCGTTTGAGCTGTGAAATGTGAAGTGTGTTCTGCGCTTCAAGAAGGCATTAGAAGCTGTTTTTGATCACACTGCTGTTACTGCAGGGCTACTGATCTGAGCTCTGCAGTACTGCTGTTCAATACAGCCTGTGTGTCAGCATTGATCACAGTCACTGAGGATGTCTCTCATGAATAATCTATAAGGAGTAATGCTACATGACTCAACTATTCTTGCTTTTTAAAGTCAGATTGTGTTACATTAGCAAACATGTCAAAACACACGCTGGGACAGTAGTGTCTGAGTTTCTGAT
The DNA here is from genome assembly GCA_036877625.1 of Ambastaia sidthimunki. Classification (NCBI taxonomy): domain Eukaryota; kingdom Metazoa; phylum Chordata; class Actinopteri; order Cypriniformes; family Botiidae; genus Ambastaia; species Ambastaia sidthimunki. Next base: position 8,831 of record JAZGTK010004666.1, read on the forward strand.
CTGTATGAGATCCATTAAATGTAGTTAAAAAAAGTAGTTTGCAAGAAGCTCTGCAGCTATGAAACATGAAGTCAAATCCCAGCACAGCAGAATGAAGAAAATAAAAACAGAACTTTGCTTCTGTTCACATTGCTCACAATTCTGATTCAATATTTTGATCTGACTATATCTGTATATCTTATTATCTTATTTAACTCACCTTTGCCACTTTGTGATTGGCTGCCGTCTCGTGTGAGGTATTCTCCAGGCCTTCTTTAAGCTGGGTCAGAAAGAGATCGTAGCCCTCCGTGTTGGAAACATCCACCTTCTCCAGACAGGCGTACAACATCTGCTGGGCCTGCAGGGAAATACAGGAACATTGTGTCACACTTACCGACCAGTCAAACCTCACGGACGCAGAAACAATTCATTAATCTAAATTCAGAGCAGAGGAAAACTCGTGAGTGAACACAGTCCATAAACTTCAAAGCGATTGTGGTGATGGCTTCATCAGCCTTGTATTTTCTCATGTGGATATCAAATGCTATGTGAGGTGTTATGTCATGAAAATGACATAACATGAAAATTAACCATGAAGGACCAACAGCATAAAAGTTGGCATACTTTGCAAACACAAAGAGACGGCACAGTAAAATCTCTCACTTCTCTGACAAAGTGAAATTAAACTTAAATGTTTTGAGGCTTAGTTTGAGGCTCTGGGAGAACCTTGCCCATTTTATTAGCAACTTTTCTGATATGATCATAATCAAACTATGTTTTTATAGGGCAGGTACTATTAATCGTACAATAGGACGTGTATTAAAAAAGGGATAATACACAAAAGTATGAAAAATCAGTTGTCAAACACCCAAATATAATATGAACATATATATGAACATTATACAGACAAAGGTACAGGCCGAAATGTATAGCAGTGTTTAACACGAAAGATATATACAGCACAGTTTTCAAAACAATGCTGTTAATTCCACCTAGAGCCTTTTAAGCCTTCAAGCTATTACACGTAGGCAGCAACTCATAAAAACAACACGATTGCAATGTCATCGCTGACATGACTGGAGGTGAAACACCGCCCCAGACTTTAACAGAATCATTTCTCAGGTTGGGTGTAAGATATGAGGCAGAAAGTTCATTCTCTCCTGTGGATGCTCCTTATGTGATGCCTCCTGCCTGTGTCAGATGAGTATCATAAAAACAATCGCTGTGCTATTAAAAGCTCCTATTTACAAAGATTTCCTCCTGGTGATGACTCATGTTTACCCTTCGGTTCTCATATTTCACTGTACACCTTATGAATGGACGTTCTAAACAACAATAAGTTCTAACGTCAAGTGACTGAGGCATGTCAGTCTGGGACTACAGAACTCTTGAGTTTTAACTCATAAGACTAAGAAGAACTCACAAAGGTTTGTTCGGACATCAATGGCCTTGGTTGTTTATAATAAAATATCATCTCAGACATACGTGTGCGTAAATTAAAAATTTCAAGCAATAGGATAAAAAAATGTTTGTTGTATGTTATAGTTAAAGCAGGGTTAAATATCTCAACCAAATCAGAAAAACAGACAAATACCTTAAACAAGATAATTTACAAATAACAAGTACAGATTTTTTTCAATAAACTTTTAATAGTTTAGATTAAAATACCCTATATATGCAAAAAAAAGAACAAAAATGTATATTTTGGGAACTGTGACCAAAGGTTTTACAACATTTTTAAAATCAACTTTCCTGCAGTTAATAAAGTCTTGCTGCGTGACATTCCTTACAGGAACTTAAGTTCATAAAAACTGCATGTACAGAATTAAGTGTACAGAGTTTCACAGAATTAAATGTAACTCAGCATCTTACACTGCAGGAACCTGCCAATTAAAAAACCAAATGGAGGTGTTTTTCCAACATCTCTACCAATAACAGAGCTCCCCTCTTTATGAGGTTTCAGATGGTACCAACCACAACTTACACTGTATTAAAGATCATCCACAAGACAAAAACATGGTCACAAAACATCAGGTATCGGGTTAATCTGAGCATCAGTCTACATTAACCATTGGACCATCAGCCCTTACTAGAGGACACAGGGAGTGGTGTCAATCTGGAGATTTCTTTTCTAAATGTGTCCTAGGAAAACAATGGACCAGTCTGTCTGCATAGCAGTCTTTGTCAGACAGGTTATGCGACCATCATGAACAAGCTTTCTCAACCCGCCACTATTTTGCCTGGTTGTAATGTACACCACATACTGAGGATTCATGCTGTCTGCATGAATCACAGGAGAATCACAGCCGGGTGACTTGTTACATTACACCACACTGACCTCAGAACAAGGTCAACAAGTAACCTGTGATCACAGGTTCTTCAACTATGAAACATGAAAAGCTGACAGAGAAGACGTCTCAGTCAACAGAATTTATCAGTTGTAGCCCAAACCGCTACTTAACATTTAACATCTGGGTTAAAGCAGTAGATTTGCATATAGAATCTCAGCTTTTTGCTGATACCTAGAAAGTGATTATAATGGTGGTTACAAGCTTGGTCATAAAGAACCTACTCAGGACTAGCAATGTAATTCATTAATATTTAACAGTATTTGAGCCTTACCTGTTTTGATTTTTCTGAGAAAGACAGGTAATTTTACCTTTATTTGTTTCCTAGTAAAGACACTCATGTTTCAAATCGACACCTACAGTTGTAATTTTAAATATTTATTTATTGTTTTAATGCCAATCCAGTATCTAAAGATATATTAATGGGAGGAAATGGTTAATCTAAAAACAACTCTGGGAAGAGGAATTTAGCATGTCCAATTCCTCTAATCATGCATGTCTTTAGACTGTGGGAGGAAACCAGAACACTGACAGAAACCCAAACTGACACAAGGAAAACTCTGTAAAATTAAGTATTTTTAAATGCATGATGATTTTGAGAGGAATGAAGACAATGACCACACAGCTCATCAGTTATAGAAAAATAAAGGGTTAACTTACAGATTTATCAAAGCTGAGCTCATTATGTAAGATATATAGAATAGGATATTTACATTTATGTATCTGCTTGCTACTGTATAAGTTCCGGATCTTTTGGTTTAAGTCCACACAAATTTCTTACCTCGGTCACGGGCAGCTCTAGTTGCACCATGTCCTCTGGCTTGGAAACAGGAGCCTGAAGGGCCGTGTCCAGAAGAAGAATCCCATTCAAGTCTTTTCTGCAGCCAACAGCATAATCGTCCACAAACAACACCTTATCCACAGCAGGGAAGTACTGACACCTCACCCGGCCCCCGGGTTTAGCTGTAATACACCCACAAAGAAGAATGATCGTTAGTGCTTGGTGCCAATATCTGAAACCAATCAATTTTAGATCCCTTTAAGACATAAACTGACAGTTTAAATGCAGATAATATGAAAAAGCCAGTCAGATTAATCCTTCTAATCTTTTAAGGTTGCCCCACGTGTTTTTGTTTTACAACCAAAACACCTGAAAGTTGACTGCATAAACATATTTAAATTAAGGGCTTGTGCTGTCCTCATTTTAACAAATCAGAACTTGCTGACACACAGAAAGGGAAAGTGAGAAATGTCACTGGCTGTAGCAAGTCATTCCAAAATGTGCTGTTTCCCTTTACTCTGGAAGATAAGCCAAATACATCCTTTGCCATGCATGACTGGTAAAAGGCTGTATGCAAAATAAGACTGCAATCTGATGTGTACAAAGGTCTCATGATGTCAGGATGAAAGCTGGATGACAGTTTTTAAACCCGTTTTCAAAATGTAATAAGCAAGTTGAACTTTACAAACGTAAACAGCCTGTTATCTTATAAAAACGCAATTGCTACCTGCCGTTGATCCGTTTAATTCATTTTATTCCCTATTGGTGTTTAGCAAACTATTCAGAAAGACAGTGCATATTGTTTGTTAATTACACATTTTCCATATTAAGGAGGGAGTTTGGGAATCACAAGCTGCTTCCAAATTGACCTTTTAACGACTGTCACGCATTTCCAAAACTGGAAAAATCTAATCAATATTTTCTAAACAAGTGTGCATCAACTCTTTTGTGGAACCATATCTCTATGCCAGTATTTCCTGCCAAACACCTTAATCTTAACCAGATATCTAAGATCCCAACAATCCATATTCAAACGTTACACAAGTCTTTCATTGTACCGATAATACTATACTTTAAGATTGAGCTCTCCACCAATAAGTTAAATTTGTCATGGAATTTTTATGATTTTCAAAGCATCATATATTACAGAGTAACTGCTGTGGGACTCTACCTTTTTAGTTTCCACAAAACAACAGTAGTTTTGATGGATAAGACTTTACTGGTTGCCTTTAACATGTGGACACTACATAGGTTAAGACTGCTGAGATGTGACAGTAGCATTCATCCATAATTCTGATGCTGGGAACTTAAATCCTGATAAACTTGGTCAGTCGACCACAGACAGATTAATTTTAGTCCTGGACTAGCTTTCAGTTAAAATCTTAACTTTTTTTGTTTATATCCTTGTTTGGGTCAGGAAAAAAGTAACAAACAAATTAGTAACAAACAAATGTTTTATGTTCTCATTAAAACATTTAACAGGGAACCTTTAAAGACTTCATAACCATTATGTCCTTTAGGGCTGAGACTTGGTTCTGTAATTAACAGGTTTTTAGGGACTTGGCATAACAAAAGAGCAACAGCATATTGTTACATTATAATAATATAGGGATATAAGTGTATTATTATTTATTTGGCTTTAAGCAATGGTAATTAAATGGTAACTCAACACTTAATAAGCATCAGTCTGAAATACTGCATAACCCGTTAACTTACGTTAACACAAACCCAAGTACAAGAATCTTTAACACCAATGTAAACATCACACTACTTTGCCATTTAAATAGAGAAATTTACATTAAACGTAATGTCACATTGAACCGTTTTGACAGCATTCATTCTGTTCAGCATGCCGTGTTCAATAACCGATGCAGCCTTGCAAATATACCAGCATATAATAACATTAACCGAAAATATAAATGATCAGGGTGCACATAAACTTTTATATTAATATGATATATTAAAGTCAGCTGTCATTTCGTAAGGTTGATCTAAAGATAGGCTGTTTTACTGATCTGCAGCAGGCTCTCTGGGCTAAGGCTAGGCTAACGTTAGCATAATTAGCTAAATCTCTGTCAACAAAAAACAAACTATACATTAATAAAATTAAAACTATTGCAGTGTTAACTATTAATTACTAACATGTATTGGAATTGGTTGGTTGTCACTGACACCAAATAACAGAACGACACACTAAAGGAAAGACAGAACCAAATACAGTGACTAGCTGATGCTTGTTCATGTTTGTATAAGCTTTAGTATCGCCTTAGTTTTTTTAAGATCAGAACAACTTTTAGTTTTAGTCTTGGTTTAGTTTTGCTTTCACTTGGCCTATAAAGACTACGTGTATTGATTTATGTCAATAAGCACTACGGATGTGTACGTAAACCTTGTATTCATGAATTAAGTGGCAGATTGAAATGTTTACACTGATAAGACAGTCACACACATCCAAAAGGCCCTAAACACACTCAGTGATAACACACTCCATCAGAAGGCTCTGAGAATCAAGTATAATCTCACAACAGAAACTTTTAGTCTTAGTAATAAGTTATTATTCTCCTCTGTATGGTGGACCACAAGAGTTAGGGACCACTCTCTTACTCTATTACAAAAAATGCTCCATTAAAACGCGAGTGATGGATCATTCTGATCTATGAGGCACCCTAGCAGAAAAACAACACACCCCTCCATCACCAAATCCCAACAATGAGGTACAACAGCAGCCCAAACAGTGAGGTGTCATTTTCAAAACACTGCACCATCTGACGGCCCGGGAAAGAAACATCTAATGCTGTTCTATCAGAACCCCAGAGTGATCGTTCTGACACTTTCCTCCAACCCAGTTTGCTCTCCTCCTCCATCACAAGCAGTAGGAGCAAGGGATCTCCCACACTCCTCCTCTATTAGGAGGGTCAGCCTAGGAATCCTCCCTGTACGTCTATGTCCTGGCAATCTGACACAGTCCAGCCTTTTTTAAATCCCACAGAACCGGGAGCAAAACTCACCGTGCAGAGCCGAGGCCTGTAAAATAGCCCCGGAGGTGCCGTCGATCACTTTGATGCTGCCTCGGCTGGTGACGGCCAGGATGGCGTTAAGGGCCGGGTGGTAAGACAGACTCCTCAGGCCCTCCTCATCGCAGCGAAGACAGCCGTCTCTCAGCACGACCCAGTCCGGCGAACCTGGCGAGGCCGCCGCCGCCGCCATCTTCCTGCAATCTTCCCTTCCTGCCTACCCTCCTCTTTCAGTAGTTCCTCCGTGGACGCGACTCGACAAGAAAACGTTAAAACTGAATCCTGAAGTACCGCTGCGCTTCCACTGCGGACTGTAAACCTCCTCCCGATACCGCAGAAGCACCGATTCACCATCAGCGGAGCGGAAACCAGCGGCTCCTTCTGCTTACACACTCAGTAGGGAAACGGAACTGGCGTATATAGCGTGTCATCGCCCGCCAAACCTCTAGAGGCGCTATTTTGCGATAGAGCTATCTATCTATCTATCTATCTATCTATCTATCTGTCTGTCTATCTATCTATCTATCTATCTATCTATCTAGATGCAAAATATTATTTAAATCCTGTAATTTTGATAAAATTCATTTTCAATAACTTCCAGCTTTATTAATGTAAATGTTAGGCATAAATTTGATTCCTAACAACATTAAATAAAAAGTGTTGAATATAAACACTTTTTATTTATATTTACACGAAGTGTAAATATATTTCAACCACTTTGCTGTTACAAGTAACCAAACTTCTGGTTAATAAATACTTGTAATTTACTTGTATTACTATTTCCAGAATCAACAACATAGTTTAGGTTCACTATTTACGTTTATGTGAATACATTGTAAGTACATATGTAAGTACATTTATTCTTTTATCCAAAGTGACAGTGCATTCAGGTATACATTTTAAAATGTGTTTCCTGGGAACCCGTGACCTTGAAGCTATAACACAACACTCTACAGGAACAAAATTTCACCACAAATTACAGAATATTATTACAGTGTCAATAGCTTTTAATTTGATTTGATGTATGAATCTTACAACAATTTTCAGACTTCTTTATATTAGCTAAAGTAACATAGTAACATATTTCTGCACTGTACATATGACCAGGTAGAAAGTTTAAATTGCATGTTCTACAAATAAAAATTCATATTTTTTTGGCTACATTTACATTACATAAAATACACCACAGCCATGTAAAACAACCAGTTCAAGGCACCCATTCTTTATAGACATTTTAATGCAAGCTATACAGCCTACAAACTCTCCTTTTCTGTTCCTTGGTATGTATAAATTACAAATTACATCTGAGAAAATGAATAATTCTATGAACTGTAAAAAAAAGCACAGGGTGAGCTTTTAACAAAAATGTTCCAGCCGTTTACCTTCAGCTAGTTACATCATAAATGCTTGCTCCATTAAGCCACAATGAGAAATGTGATGAGTTACATCATTATCATGTTTTTTACAATGTAACATTGAGAAATCCCTTGTTTGTTGTAGTATTTATTCTTTTGTTGGGCTCCAAATTTCTGTGGCAGAAGGATCTGTGAAACAGGGCTTCCACAAGAAAAAGGTGCAGGTTTTATTGTGTACAAAATTAATGGAAGCAGTTAAATATACTAACGTCTCACCTCATTTCCCTCATAGCATATAGAATTAAATAGGGTACTTTAAACAGGGTAAAAGAACAAAAAAACAACATCTCTGTCTTCATGGGACAACCCTGCTGTGTACCTCTCCACAGTCAATGTCCAAGCAACGAGCCAATCAAAGCCTGTGGTCAAATCAGACTCCAGTATACAGGGACAGGAAGTAGATGTACAAAAGGAAGATGGGATATATAAGGAGGGGTTTCTTTGTTTTGAATTCATCACTGACAAGTAAAGAGGCAGCACTGTATGCAGCCCAGAATACACCAAAAAGCTAAAAACGAAATAGAAACAAACATATCATTCATATGTTTTGATGTAACAACATTTATTTTTATATAATTTTATTTTTCTGTTCTTACCTTTACGAGTGTAGAGACAACTTCAAAACCTCCAATGACAAGGAGAAGAGGAGCTATTACAATAAGTGGGAGCAAGGAATATCCAATCACTCCAAGGACTTGCCCATAAGACACCTATTGATAAACATATAAAAAGCACGAGTTAGCCAGGTGAATTCTACTGAGCCTATAAAACTCATGTATTGTCTGTCACTCCTCAGGGTATTTATACCTCTCCACCCAGCACTCTTGCAAGAAGGAAAATCATCAGAGATCCAAAAATCCAGATCGTAATAATCCAGGAAACAACCTGAATGGTCAAAACAGAACATCTAATATAAGCCTATACATACATAATCCAAGTTTGGTGTCCATCTGCTGCAGTTTGTACTAATAAAAACATGCATTAGTAACTGACATTTTTAAAAAAGTAAACAAATATCTTAAATATTAACAGTTATAACCAATTACCAAATGCCCATTGAGATTCTATGCATGAAAACCAAAATTACTGTCAGGACAGAAAGACCTCATGACTCTCACCCTGAACTGTCCATAGATGGAGATCATGGAGAAGAGCAGGACAACAGCCAGAGGGCCCCAGAAGTCAGGGTTGTCCCTCACTACCTGTCTGTTGAAACCCAGTGAAGGCATGGGCATCAGCACACACCTGATTTTGTAGTAGATATCTTTAAGATCGATGTCCAACTCCTCCCTGCACAAACATGTCATGTGAGTGACACATCAGACGGTTTAATTTAAACAAATGTGTCTCAGCAGCTATCAGAAATCTTCACAAAAGAGGGTCTTTACAGACAAGGCCCACGGTGACCCTAAAAACCTACAGGAGCGGTTTAATTTCCTCTGAATCATCTTCTTCCACCTCCAGCAACCATCCGTAACCCCTCTGCCTCAGGAATGTGGTGGCATAGGTGTCTCTGGTAGAATCAGGGCCCATGTTTAATGTAATATCCGGGGCATCGATGGTACCACTGAGTTCTGTGTAAAATGGGTTTGTATTTGGTTAAGTCAGCTGACCAACGCATGCCTTCTGAGTCAACAAAACAAATACCATGCCACGATTTTAACTGGCTAGATCACACCTATTACTAACTAAGGTATGTAGGTATATTAACGTATGTACATTAAATAAACAAGACATGACATCAATCAGAGAGACCAGAGAAGTCTGAATGCATTTGGGCCTTTAACTATCGTACCTTCAGCGTCTGTAGAGGAAACGAAGGTAAAGTCTCCGTTGGTGGGAGAGAACTGCATGGTTGACAGTGATCAAAGCTCAGACTTCAATCAGAATCACGCACACCACCGCCGATCGTACACCTTCACACCATTGCCACGTTTAACGATTTGTACCGATCTGTTTTCAGACTGGACTGCTGGCTCAAAACAGTCATGGAGGAAGCAGGAAGTGCAGAAAACACACAGACGACACGTCAAATCCTGGAGCAGAGCGGAACGGGGAGGCACGCGCTCCACCCAGCGCCAGCACAAACGCACAACATCACAGTGTAGAAAACTGTTATGGCAGGATTAGGATAATATATTTATTTTCTTGTAATTACTTTGCAACCCTGGCTGTATTTGTAAGTCTTTAAAACCAATAAAAAGAAAGGATAATAATTGTTCTGTCTTTGTATTAAATATAACGCTCGTGCTTTTATTTTAATCATGCAATGTCATTACACCTATTGGGTCCCAGAATTGAAAAGCGTTTCTGATGCTAATGGACAAACCTACAAGACAAATTTGTTTTATGTCAGAATGGCCACAGTGCATATTATTTGTTGAATGGGTGTCAATGTTTATTTGTTTGTTCTATTGTATTAATATTTGTCTATTAAATGATTAATTAGGCATTACAAACAAATAACTTTTTTATTGATTTAGTTTTTAAAAAACAAATTTTGTTTTTTATTTTAATGAACGTGTGTTTGAGGCTAATAAATAAACTTGTAGAAGCAGATTTCTGTGGACGTCGCTTTCCCCGCCTCTTCGACAGTTCGGCGCTGTGATTGGCTATTTGTGCCTGTCTGACCAATAGGGTTCTTGAGCGTTGACGTCGTGTTTTGCCGCTAAAGTTGAATCCCGGAAAAATCAGTCAGACACAGATTCACGGGTAAAAGCTTTCGGTAAGCGATTTTAAATTTATAAGTTGTAAGTTATACATGACATTATATATTATTAACTACTTGATTTTCCTATGTGACGTTCAGTCGTTGCAGTCGCAGAGTTATTGTTGTGGTATGGTTTGATCTGTTTTGTTTTGGTGGGATTTGGCGGTTAAAGTGTCCTGCAGACAGATGAAATAAACAGAAGAAATGCGCAAGGAAATAAGTTTAATAAGCAAAAATATACTGTACACAGATGTATATCTTTTACTGTCGTCGTTGCTGTGGAAACTTTAAGAATTAAAAGCTTACTAAGATTAACTTACGAAGATGTGCATGTAAGCATATATGGATCATAAATGCACACAATATCACATTCAATATCACACGCCATATATATATATTGTTTTTTATCGGATAGGGAAAGACACGTAATGTAAATCGTCATCTTACAGATATCTGTCCTCTTAGACAGAAAATATGGGAATTCAGGGTCTGTTGCAGTTCATTAAAGATGCCACAGAGCCCATGAATGTGAAGAAGTATCAGGGGCAGACAGTAGCTGTGGACACATACTGCTGGCTCCACAAAGGAGCTTTTTCTTGTGCAGAGAAACTTGCAAAAGGGGAACCCACAGATCAGTAAGTTGCTTTGATTACTTGGATACATTTAATATGAATGAGTTCCCATCTGTGCTGTGCTTTTATTGGCTGCTGTTGTTTATTTTATATTTGCTTGTGTCATGCAGGTATGTGTCCTACTGTATGAAGTTTGTGGAAATGCTTCTTTCTTTTGGCGTGAAACCCATCTTGGTGTTTGATGGACGCAACTTGCCTTCCAAACAGGAAGTGGAGAAAACCAGACGAGAGTAAGAACAGAAATTTTGTTGGAAAAAAGTGTATGATAAAAATGTTGCCATGGCAATACATTGCTATTATTATTCAAACTGAAAATTGTGAGTATTTAATGTATATCGTCACCACCAGACGCCGACAGGCAAATCTGCAGAAAGGGAAACAGCTACTGCGGGAGGGGAAGCTTTCAGAGGCCAGAGACTGTTTTACTCGCTGTGTTAATATTACCCCATCCATGGCACATGATGTCATCCAGGTAAAACAACTGCCACCCATGACATGTAAACATGATCTCAAATACATTTCTGTTCTAATGTGTGTTTAGTAGACAGTGGAGGCTGTAATTATGGCTCACTATTAGACATAGACTTTCCATTTTTTTTATGCCTGACATTTATTATCTGTGGCCACAAATTATGAGAGTTTTCTAGCACTTGTGTCTTCCAGTTTCTTATGTGTTATTTTCCTGGTTTGTAGGCTGCCAGGGCACGTGGAGTGGACTGTGTTGTTGCCCCATATGAAGCTGATGCCCAGTTAGCTTTTCTGAACAAATCTGGTATCGCTCAGGCAGTGATCACAGAGGACTCGGACCTGCTGGCATTTGGCTGCAAAAAGGTACCAGTTCAAAAGTTACTAAACGAGCATTTTATCTGTCATGATATGTCATGCAAGTTTATAAGAGTTTATAAAGCGTTTTTTAAAAACCTCTGTGACTGAACATGATAGAGAATTATATTTTGCTCTTGTTGTTTTTATTCCACACTTGTAAATGTGGTTTTAAAAGTTTGATCAATCTAGAAACAGAGATATGCTGACAAACATCAGCAGTGAGACTACAATACTACTTACTACATTTAGAGTTACATAACACGTGTGTTGTGTTGTTTGCAGGTGATTTTAAAGATGGATAAACAGGGTAATGGTCTGGAGATTGACCAGTGTCACCTTGGCCGCTGTAAGTCGCTAGGCAACATCTTCACGGAGGAAAAGTTTCGTTACATGTGCATCCTCTCTGGCTGCGACTACCTTTCGTCCCTGTACGGCATCGGCCTGGGAAAGGCATGCAAGCTGCTCAGGTTGGCCAATAATCCAGATATTCTGAAGGTAAGAACATAAAGATAAAAATGAGTGTGTGTACTTCCTAAAACAGTTAAAGAGCTTTTGATTGGTTGGTACTGTACACACACACACATCTGGTGGTGATCATGTGACTGAAACTGCAGGTTTCATCAAGTTCATCTTCCTCTGTTCCCAGGGGGGAAACACAGCTCTGTGTTTATCCTTGAATAACTACCTTATAATTTCAGCCTTATTTCATGCACCATTTCACAAATGCACTTTTTTTCTTTCCCCACCTGTGCTTTTGAAACCTAGTTTGAAATATTGAGTTGTTTATTTAATTATTTTATATCTATAAAGCAGAGATTACTATAGGGAATTCAATGTTTTCTGCGTTACCTGAACTGTCATATTTAAAAAAAATATGCAAAATTATTAAAATCTTAAGAGAGAGAGCAAGTTTCTGTATGTGTAAGAGTTTAGCTCTAAGCCAAACATGTCGTATAGGTGATAAAGAAGATGGGGCAGTACTTAAAGATGGACATCTCTGTGCCTGACGAGTACCTGGAGGGTTTCACCAAAGCCAACAACACGTTTTTGTACCAGCTCGTCTTTGACCCCCTGAGGAGGAAGGTGGTTCCGTTGAACCCTTACCCAGATCACATCGACCCCGCCTCCCTTGGCTATGCTGGAACGTATCCTTTAGGCTATCATACGCCAATCAAACAGGATGCTGCTACCTTACAGTTTTACATAATGCATGTCAATCGTAAATTGCCTTGTCTTTACAAAAAAAGGAATTGTTTTTTATCTTTAGCTCTGTTGTAAAGTTTTAAGTTTGTGTTACAAAGTTTTATTTTACAAATCAAAAATAGGGATTTTGGACTGCACATTTAACTTAACAGATAAAACTCAGTAACGTAGGAGATGAGAAAGGTCTAGAAATGGCTCTTGGGAATCTGGACATTAACACCATGCAAAGGATAGATAACTTCAACCCTGATGCACCTCAAACTCAGGTAACCTGGTAATCTCTTAATCTGTATTTGTATTGAATGTCATACTAAAATATGTGAGGTTACCTCACATATTGATGACAGTTCACATATTGATGACTGTTACCTGACTCTCTTACCTCCAGACCGCTAAAGCCGCCCGCAGTACTAGTTGGAACAGCAGATGCGACAAAAATGGGCCGTTGCAGACGAGCATTTGGAACAAGAACTATGAACCGGGCAGCACCCGGATACAGAGTCCCACCATGCTTGAAAGACCCCCACCTACTCGAGGCAAAGAGAAGATCATCAGTATACAGACTCTGAAACTTCCCCAGAGAGAGTCACAGGTGAAGAGACCTCGTGAAGGTAGGCAGTCCAGAGTATCATAAAAATGAACCATAGGGAGGGTACAGACAGAGTCTTGAGGGGCTAATTTCAGATATTGGGTAAATACAAACATAGGACACAGGGTGGTAACTGCATTGGTAACAATAACATAAAATAAGACATGTACATGTCATCGCAATATAGAAAAAAGTGATGCAGGTTCGAGTTTGGCATGCAACATACCCCATTTCCTATTTCTCTACAGTACAATTTTCTGTTGTTCACCACTAAATAACAAAGCAAAAAGTTCTCTCTAAACAATGCAAGCAGCATGACATTCTAAGTTTCATTTATATATAAAACATTTTGTCTTTGGTTAGACTCTGGTCTTTCTGTGGACGACCTGTTGGGACAGTACTCATCTGTAAAAAGGCAACGTCCTGAAGCTCCACCCACCGCTGACCCACCCGTCTATAAGGAGAAGGGAAGCAGCAACACAGCTGTACTGCCCAGACCTCGAAACCGCTTTGCAACACTGTTGCAGTGGAGGAACCAATCAGAGGAGGGCACCGGAGAGCAGGGCACATGCAGCAGGTACCAGAGCATCATGGGAAGATTATTCATGAATGTATGCAGTAGCTGTACCCAAATTCCTATTCTACGAAACCTAAATATTTAAGCTAACTAAGCTAAGCTGTGCAGTTTTTTAGACTTATTTAGAGGTGACAATCAAAGGTTACATAGGCATTACAACAGAAATACAATAGACATTCTCCGCTCTGTCGTTCCCCCACCCCCAACATCTCCAATTAACCCCTACTGACTAATCTTCTGATCAACATTTCCATCAGGTTCTTCTGTCGTGGTGAATCATCTGTTCTGGAGACACAGGATGCCTTGTTAAAACAAGAATCTCCTCAGCCTGTAGAGACTACAGAAATGTGCCTATTAGAGTCTGCTGACAAACCGTCCTTGTGTGAGGACTCTGACACTGAGGAACAACAAGCCAAAGAAGATCAAGTCAAAGTTGAGTCCTCCAGCCCTCCTGCATCAACCTCTCACTCTGCCAGGCCTGTCAGCCTGGGTCTGGGTGTCTTTAGCTGGTCAGGAAGCACCACAAATCTCAATAAAGCCTCTTCACATCAACCGTCCATCACGTCAGATAGACTTAAGCCATCACCCAAACCTTCAGGGTTATCTGCCCTACAGCAGTTCCACAGAAAGAAGGGCAGTTTCTCCTGGAAAGGATCTGAGAAGCTTTCGTCCTCTCCTGTAGAGGGCACTGAGGATCTTGAGAAGTCCCCTGATTCTCCTCCGTCTCAGGACAGTGCATATTTCTCTCAGTCCAGCAGCGCCTCCTCTGGTGTGGAGGACTCACTAACCAGCTGCCTAGTCCCTGAGGACACCACTGATAGGGTAGGTTTTGTGTTTATTCCTTTTTGAGGTATAATCACTCTTTAGAATGTTTACTGATAAGTGCTGCAAACAAATCTTTAAGTACCCTAAATTGTTTGTTGAGGAAAAAATGTGCCTTTATTTTTAAAGTGATCAGACAAACCTAAAAGTTAATGGGTGAAAAAAATTACTGTATCTAGGGACAAGAATATAGAATATAGAAACTCTGAGCTCTGAACTCTTAAGTCCTTTGAGGGGGTGAGTTCTTTTGACATGGGCCAGCAA
>JAZGTK010004667.1:0-23983 GCA_036877625.1 Ambastaia sidthimunki
TTTGAACTTGTGAATTAAAGCAAGTCTGTCGGGTCAGTTGGGGATTTCTAACGCTCTGACCTGCTTTTGTTAAACGTTCGGTGCTAATTGCTTCCGATTGTTCAGATTCTTTTCTGACACTTTCTCTCTGTGTTTTGCTGTCTCCATGTTCTCTCGCTTCCCAACTCTCTCCCGTTTGATGGATGTTCGGCTCTTGTACTTCCAATCTGCTGTGTCGCCTGATGCGGTTAGTCTCTGATGCTGCAGGCGAGACAGAGAGACAGAGAGACAGAGAGACAGAGAGACAGAGAGAGAGAGAGAGAGAGAGAGAGAGAGAGAGAGATGGAGGACATGACATCTGGAAAATAAGCAAATGAAAACAAACGCGACACTGAGTATCAGCAGCACCTGCTGCACAAACAAACACGTTTTGTTACCATCAGCATCAATGTGGCACACAAACACACACAGTCTTTTTGTTCACACACACACACACACACAGACACACACTGTGCTTTTGCACAGAAATGTCTTGTTGAGAAATATTTCGATGAATCTGAAATTAAAAATCATGAACAGATTCAACGGATGAAGGATTTGAAGTGCAGATGCTCTCAGGTTGCTCGTGTTGAAGTTCATGTTAATGGCCGGTAGAGGGAGCTGTTCGCCTCGCTCAGATACTCGCGCTGTTACACCTGAATCTCAAAGACCTGCGTGATGATAATACAACAATGTGAAAATCCGACTTTATAATCCACATTAATAGATAAATAAATGTTACCGTGCTGACACGTGCTTCATTAATATTCATCACAGTGGTGGATAAAAATGTTTCTTCGTCAGAATTGTATGAATTTCAGTTTTTAAAAATATACCATTTACCTGTTTCTGCGCTACCTGATTTATACATTTATAATAGTTAAAATAGTTTAGTAATTTTATATCGAGATTTAAGTAATGAGTAATTTAGTGGTACAAAATAATAATATACAAAACAATAAATACTTTTTTATTACCATCATCCACATATAAAAAACACAACACTGTATAAATATAGATGAATGTATAAATATATACATTGTGTATATTTGTAATGTATAAATATATTTGAATCACATTAAATAAAAAAGTTAATGTTTTCAACATTTAAATAAGATGTTCCCCCACTGAAGAATTCATTTGTAGTTTTTTTTTTTTCATTTGTAGTCTATTATCTTATTTAATTTGACTTGAATGTAAATGCATGTGTTTGGGACAGTAATTTGTTGACAGTAATTTTGTCTGTTTAGTTGGTTGTTCTGTCGATTAGCTCTGCAGAAAAAATATATTTTCTGTTTCTGAAATATAAGTCAGTTTCTGAAAGATATAAAAAAAATTGAGTTTTGAAAATTATACATGAAATTAAGACATTTGACATGCTGTAAAAATACTGTAACTGTACTGCAACCGCGTCCCTGATTTTTACTACATATACTGTCAACACTGAATGAGTCCCATTATGACATTTTAATTCAAATTATTAGCCGTAAATAAGCATAAACAACAAAAAGAGGTTGAATAACAGTATTTATATTTCTCCAGAAACAGCCACTATTGTGTTTTTCCGTCACTGAGATTGTAATTCTGTAATTCTATTTTTTAGTCATATCGTGACATACATGAACTTACACATTGTCTAATCTAATATTTCATACAGTTTATTTACGTTGTATTTATTTAGTATCATTTGCATGAACTAAAGCAATTCTAAACATCTCTCTCTGTATAGTATTTACTCGTATAGCGACCCTAAACGTTTAATGTTTATTATAATCTATGAAGCATCTCACTCGATCAGATTTCTAGAATAATATTATAGATTTCTATAAATAATAATAAAACCTGACAAATTTAGCATCAGTGTGCGCAGTGTCGTGGCATTAAAGGTGAGTTTATTAAGCATTACAGTGAGTGAATATGTCGTGCTGAGATGTTTCTGTGATCAGGTGATGGGCGCTTGTAATGCTGTATGTAAGACACTGAACTGCTTGACCTCTGGCAGGGCAGACCGAGGTCAACTCACTTCTCTGCTCCGCGAACGCGCATCTGCGCGCGTCAGACAAACAATAACGCGTGCACGCGTGAAGTGGCACGCGGAATTAATCTGTTCATCTTTGCTCTTGGCAAAAAGCATTTTTTAATTTCACTGGAGGATAAAACGCCAACAGCGGAGCTCCATCCATTGTGCGCGCTGCCTTAATTTCACACAGCCCACAGAAGAATTGGCAGTCGATTTGTTTTTTGAAGATCCTTTCATTGATAGTAATTAAATTTGCTCTTGTCTGTCGTTTTTTTCCCTCATCCTCTCTTCCCATCTGCATTCATCCTCTCATTCAGAGCCGCTGTCATTCCTCACTGTCGCGCGGCGCTGCGAGCATCGACCTCTGCTCTCAGCCGCGGTTCAGCAGCGGGTCAACGGAGGGAGGCGGGGCTCGTGCAGCTGCTGCTGCCATGGCAACAGTGCCGGATAGCGGACCGCAGAGAGACCAGCGGCAGATGCTTAAGAAGTGAGGTGCAGAAATCACAGCCAGGAAAGATGCTTTAGTGTTGCGTTGTTCAGAGGTGTTGTGTGTCATTTTTAGATGTTGGGGATGTTATTCCATGACTGAGACAGTGCATTCACCATGTGTGCTCCCTTGGAATCGAACCCACAACCTTTGGCCAATGCAATGCCCTACCAGTTGAGCTAGAGGTCTATCTGTTTGTCTGACTAATGAAAACTGGGTGGGGAAACATTTTGCTGTGTTCCCATATCATATCTAGCTACCTTTGTAAGTTAAAGGAAGGTGAATTTCCCTAGAGGCTTGGCTGCTTAGAAGGTTTATTCTTTTCCTCTTATCGTAATGTAAAGTTTCTCCTTACTATTATTGGTCCTGTCTTGCACACACAGGGTAGAGATCGCTGTTAATCTGCTTTGCAGTGTGTAATGTGAACTTCCACAGACATACAGTTAAATAAATTTAAGCATCATGCTTGTGGCACCTTGCCAAACATTTAATCAGAGACCAACCCTGCATGCAGATAACACCAGCATCACCAGCATTACAGATGCAGTCCGTCAGCTCGGGGATGTCCAGTACACAGCTGGAGAATGTTTAATAAATCAAAACCGGATTAATAACATTTTGGTATCTTGGTGCAGATGATGAAGGGTAACCTGAGCGTTGTGAGGTCAAACGAAGGAGATAAAGTCAGATGGAATGAGAGAAAAAGAGGAGAAACAGGTGAGAACTAAGTTCTAGATATCTCCAGGTGTTTTAGCTCAAAACAGACTTGCTTCACTCGGAGAGCCTTAGGCCACAACGTTCAGACCAGGTGGAGGTACTACAAAAGAGACTATTAATAATGACTTCAGCCGAGCTTTGCTCCCTCCACCCGTTTTCTCTCTGTTTCTCTCTTGCCAAACAAATATGATGGATGGGGTTATCAGTGTCTCAGAGAAGCACGATGGACTGTCAGGTGTGCTTTGATGTCCGACAGCTTGAATGTCCTGCCTTGCGCTTTGATGGTCTGCTTGAAATCCAGATGAATTGACACACTGTATTTAACACTCCATACAACACAGCGGGCCACTCCACATAAGATATAATACACGTCTCTGATAGCAAACTAACTTCTACTTTCCACTTTTAAGAGCAATTCCCCCCAGAGCACTGAGCTATAGCTGTTTTCACCAAACAGACCGTTATCTGTTTCACATCAGTTTGTAATGTAAGTTGAAAGCATTTGTTACATGTGCCACCCGCCCCAACTGTTGTTGGAGGTTTATTGCTCTCACGGAGGTCCTGGAACTATGTGCTGTGGCTTGGACAGTAACACGGGAGTTTATTCCCCCCGCTGTGCCGCTGTCAGCCAAGAGGTGGCGCTGCTTACACAAAACACACTGACTGGGTAAATTGAATAAAGGAACTAGTTAGCACTTGCACTTTGGCTCATGATGGTTGCCAAGGTAAAGTTTGAGTTCAGTGGACTATTATTACTTATTTTTGCCTCGATTTGTTACAACTGCTGTAATTTTCCTTTCTGTATCAATTAAATTGTAATGCAAACAACTGGTGTACAATTGTGCTTAACGCACTGCAATAGAAATGATGCAGTTTGTGGTTGATCGTGACGTTATAATCTAGTTTATTTATTTGTCGCTGGTTTTTAGGCTATTTCAGTAAATTTAGGCTATTTTAGTAAACAAGAATTACATGTTTTGAAAGATTAAAATGAAGTGTATAAAAACATAGCCTTTACTTTTATTTATTACGTTGGTTTTTGTATATAAAAAGTAGGATGGGTTGTAACAAAGTTTAAACTTAAATTCTGTATTTCTATATTCTGAAAAAACAGAGCAAAACCTAAGACATAATCTTCTGTACAGTAATGTAATGAATTACTATAGAACACATCTTATACAATATACATTGTGGAGATGAATCTTTCATGTTGATTTGACAGTCCGGTGAGTGGGCCGAGGCTGTTCTGTTAATGGTGTCCGTCCTGTTCTGCGTGTTTCTGGAAGTCAGATTCTAAATGAATCATTTACATGGTTTTAATCTGGGAATGTGAGGCTGTGCTGGGATCTGTTTGCGCCCGGCGGGTGTGTGATGTTGCGGGAATGAGGGTCAGTGCGCCGGACGCGACATGCACTGTTAAGTGCCCTTCAAAGAGCACGACTGCAGGCGCCTCACTGCTGCTCTGTTCCTGATTAACTCTCCGCTGAATGAATTGCGCACACGCCTGTAGGAAGAGTGAGAGCAGATGGGGGTGGAAGTGACAGAATCGGGGCAGTTTTTAGTTCTCTTGTTCAGGTAGAGAATTGGCACCAAGCAGGGCAAGACTGGAGAATCATTACCGGTACAAATGTTAGTTTGAACGGATCAAAGAGGTGAAATGCTGGAATTACTGCAGCGACATTTTCCTTGACTTAAATAGAACAGAGCCTTCGGCTAACGTTCTCTGAACGTTGGCTAACGTTTCTTAGTTCTCTCAAAGATATCAAAAACGTTCTTGCATTAATGTTAGTAGTAGTAGTAATAGTAGTAGTAGTAGTAGTAGTAGTAAGTTTTTTTACTTTATATATCACATATATTAAAAACATTGTTCCTAATAACGTTTTAAATGTTACAGAATAAAAAAATGTTTGAATAACCAACTGGAAAAAGTCTGGAAAAAACTGGGCATGTTGAACGTTCCTTGAACATTCAGAATAACATTTTAATGTTTTTGCAACTTTTGTTTATAACTGTTAGCTGGGCCTCTCCATCCTCATGTGTGAAATCTAGTCCAGCCGGCTGTATAACTGCACACTTATGAACCTCATTCCCACCCGCTCAAAGATGTAGTTCTACATGTAGCCTGCAGCCTACAAAACAAACACACGTGGCAGCCCACCTTTCACCTCAGATGAGAGATCACGGCTTGTCAGATCAGCAAAACCAATAAGTCAATAGTGAGGCCTGAGAGTCGTCCCGGGAGTGACATCCATCTGAGCCCCGACTGCCAGCTCTCTCAGTTAATGCTCTGGCATTTGGAAAGCAGGAGAGGTGGAGGGGCTGATATGGGGAGGGGGGGTTTCTAATCAACACTTTGCTCTATTAATAACGAATGAGATGGAGAAGCAGAACCCTGCTGATGAGTTTGGCTGTGTTTTGTACTAGATCAGTTTCAATATAGAGTGACTTATAGTCATAATACTGATGTTGGTGTT
The DNA here is from genome assembly GCA_036877625.1 of Ambastaia sidthimunki. Classification (NCBI taxonomy): domain Eukaryota; kingdom Metazoa; phylum Chordata; class Actinopteri; order Cypriniformes; family Botiidae; genus Ambastaia; species Ambastaia sidthimunki. The sequence continues at coordinate 5,717 of JAZGTK010004667.1, forward strand.
TGGCCTTGGATTAGTAACGCACAAGATTTGGTTTGTACTTTTTATCACTGACCTGCAGAGAAAGAGAGACGAGATCTTACCTTTCATGTGCAGTCACAAGCACAGCTGCATTTTTACATTTTATGAAGCTGATGAATGATGTTTGCAGTGTTTGGGTGGTTGCCAGGGTGTTGCTATGAGGTAACTAAAGTGTTTTGAGAGGTTTTTAAACACTGCTCAGTGCTTGTTTATTGGCCCATCTTAAGTAAAAGTGCCTGAGGTTCCTTTTGAAGAACAAGTCTGTGTTTTTCACAGGGAAATCAAATTTCTGATTGCTTGGAAAATAACACGCCTCTCTCCTCAGTAAACTATGTTTGAGGTATAATTTGTGTTTGTTGTGCAGATGGAAGTATAATAACTGAGTTTGGGTTCACTGCTCGTTAACCTGTTTAACCCACTTTCGTTCCATAATTATTTCCCATAATCCCTTTCTGCAGTGGCTGTGCTGGTATACAGACCTGCATCATGTCCCTGGCAGTCTGTGAGCCGCCGGAGCGATGCTGAGGAGTGGAGAGTATCTCTCTGCGCACGTTCCCGAGTTTCCATTGATTTTGTTACCGCTTCCAGCTTTCCCAGTGACGTCAGGGAATGATAGTGGATCCCGGCCTTTCCTCTCTGATACAGTTTGTTTACACAACTAATTGTTTCTGCTGCTTCCTTTCATCAGGAGGAGCTGAGCTATTGCGCTGTCTGAAACACTAAGTGCTGCGTCTGTTCAGTGTGCTGGGACTAGATTAAAAGACCACCACAGAAGCTTCAGGCGACTCTGGCCTTATTGAAGCCCTTAATAATTCAAGTGTCTCACTTTTGTGTATGATGTTGTGAATTTGCAACTCTAATTTGATGCCTTGATGGACACAAATGTGACGTGAAAACTGTTTGGAGGGAATCAGTTCCACTGTAGCTGTTAAAATGACTTCAGTATCTTTCAATAGTTTTACTGGTTGGTTTGGTTTGTTGTTATCATGGAATTGTTTATCTTAGCTAGTTTTGTTTTTGCCGCTTAATTACCTGTATATTTGAATAATGTTTAACTGTTTCTAGCTTGTAATGGTTTGCATAGTGTTTCATCTGTTTTACTGTTGCTAAACTCAACGAGGCTGCGACTGATTGGTCCGTGTAAGTGAACGTTCAAACAGCTTAGACGCCTCCAGTGTGGACAGACTCTGCTGTCTGTGGTAAACAGGATGTTACTGTAGAATGAGGGAAAGTGTTGACACTCCTGCTATTTGCCCTTTCTGTGAGGGTTTAACATTTCTGCTTTTTAATGAGACCCTTCCAAACCAATCCTCACACTCTGCTAATGAGGACAGGAAGTCAAACTGAGGCTCATTTCCTCTGCGCCTCAGTGCTTATTTACTCTGACTCTCGCCGTCTGAACACCGGGTTGCATCTCGTGTTTGTGTGTGAGGCTTTTTCCCTGATGAACTTCATTGGAGTGAATTATGTCTGGAAGGGGTGGGCGGGCAGGACTCTATATCTGCAGTCCCCTCCCCCTTTATCCAGCAACCCCAACACACTCAACACACTCAGAGGAGAGCACAGCCACAGCTCCTTAATGACTCCCATCCCTCTCTGAGCCACATTATTAATTAACTCAATGATTCCTGCCGATGGGGTCTGGGCGGCAGATTAGAGCCCCCGGCACACACCCGCGGCAGCCGCTGTCGGAGGGGTGAGGAGGGACATGAGTGAATCCTGCATGTTTCTGAAGAACCAGAGCACTGCGGCCAGTTTCACTCTGAAGTCTCAGCGAACCAGATGTGTGTGTAACAGAGATAGTGAGAACACAGAGTGTGTATATGTGTGAGAGAGATGGAGAGAGAAGTGTGATACAGGGGGTTCTTGGTACCTCTGTGGTATCTCCAGTGGCAGAACCCGCAGGGTTCTCATGTTCTCCTGTGCTGTCTTTCCTCTGAAACAGTGTGTATCTAATAAATGATCATGTACATACTGCAGACATTTTGAGAGTTTTAGGTTTTCACTAAAGTTTTAGGAGCGACCGTCGCATTTAAATGCAGGACTGAATTCTCTAAAATATCGTTGTGTAGAAAGCAGGAGTGACTGTGAAATTTGGGATGATTGACATGATAAACATGGTAATTTAGAGACTGCAAACAAAAAACATGGGTGTAGTTTGTGGTTTTTGAATTTAGTTATTTTGACTAAAGTATGTTTAACCACCTGAGAAGTATTGCCCAGCAATTTGTATTAAAATTGACAGAGCCACCATGTGTTATAATAAATGTGGTTGTCAGTAGTGTAATTATTTTGGCAGTAAATTGGGTTTCAGAATGTGGTTGTCACTCCATTAATAACCAAAGTCTGTGTGTACAGAAGAGGATTAAACACTCAGAAGAGGAGTGACACTGTATTAGCTGCAGTGTGTATGTAGCCAAAAACAGGATCTCAGCCCACTTGAGTGTCATTTAAAATCACACTGTGTAAACAGACTTGTTTTAGTTCACCTGACTGTATGTAATTGTTACTGAATTAACTGATCTAATTAAACTGATTTTTGTTTAACTAGTATGTTTATATGGTGATATTTTAAAATTCTTGACTGTGGAACTTGATACTTGTATCACTGTAGAATGCTGGTGATTGGTTGAAACCAATTGTGGGCGTGGTTTGGATGCTGTTTATACATTATTTACAATTGTGCAGGTCGTCTTCAACAAAAGTCATTTTAAAACAATGCAGTGCAAAGTATGTCCTATCAAATGCACGTTTCATTTGTTTAGGGAGCTCATTCATTTGGGAATAATATTTTGGTTGTCTCTATTGTATAAATAAGACTTTAGCTGGAGTCTCTTTGGCGTCCCATCAGATGAGTCTGTGTATATAATCTTAAGCACTCATGGTGCATGTATTTGCTTTGTTCAGAATGAGAAATCGGTGTGAAAGCAAGCGGGAACGCAAGCATTAAACAAATTAACATGAATGTCATTGTCAAAGTGGAATGAAGACAAAAATTTGGCCTGTAAGGAACCTGCTGATGACAAGAGGCTGATTTTAACACACAGAGAGAGTAAAAACAGTGAAGAGAGAGAATGATTTGAAAATCTGCTGGGTGGAAGCTTAGCAAAATTCTTGGCTTGTTGTTGAGTGTAATTTCTCTTTGTTAAAATATTTTCTGCTGTCTCTGTTTAATGTGCAGAGGAAAATATAAACAAGCCATTTGTATATTGACTCGCATGTTTGATATAAAGTTTTTTAATATACATTTGTTTACTTTTTTTATACCATTGCCTATTTGCTCTAGTGTTAAATGTACTTATGAAATTTGGTATAGAAGCATTACTTATATTTTTATTAATTGCTTCTGCTTGTGTTTTTTCCTCATTTGTAATTCACTTTAGATAAAAGCATGTGATAAATGAATAAATGTTAATGTAAATAAATCATCAAAGTAAAGATGCAGGCAGATTATAAACATTGTTGTGTTTGTTCGAGTGAGTTTGAGGCTTGTGAGTTTTGGGTGGAAAATGGAGCAGAAGTTTGACTGAAGGATTTAGCATTTTAAATTAATTACTATTGCAATTCCATTGGTTGCCAGGCAAACTCACAATGACAGAACCACTTCCCGAGGTCGGATTGGGCTGGAAGCAACAGAGAATTGGAAGTTTATTCCAGAGCGGGATCAGCGTCACGGTTTCACTCACATGTGGCCATTTGGTTTCTGCCTGTAAATTGGCATTCAGATCTGGCTTCTGATGCTAGCAGCTGTGGTAATGCTAATGCTTGCTGGCGTAGTGTTGAGATGCTCTCGCGCATCATACGTCTCTATATGACTCCTGGCGTCACCAAGGTGACAGTGGTCCATAGCCTGTGCGATTATTGACTGGATGAACTCAACACGACCTCGCTGGTGTGTGAGAAGAGGGCAGAGAGTTAGTGTTCACCACACTGTCTGTCAGGGACGTCAGGACCGTGATGAATGGGGGGGTGGTTATTAAAGCAGAATTAGAGCTGGGGGCATAGACGGGGGGGCGGGGGGATTGGTTTGGAGGTGAGCGATAAATGATGGTGTAAATGGCTTTGCAGTGGAGGGCTGTAGTGCTGGATGGCACAGCACCGGTGTCATCTGTCTTTATTATCCTCCAGGGAGAGGAAAGAGAGAGAGAGGGAAGATTGGGAATCAGTTTGGGATGCACGAGAGTCGTCACAGAGGCACATCTGACACTGATCCCCCTGCTGGTCACTTTTCCCTCTTTCTTTCTCCTTTAAAGTTGTCTTCTTCTCTCACTCTTTCATTGCCTTCTTTCCCTCCATTTTCTCCAGGAGAAGGAGGAAAAGCCCCCCGCTGGTATTAATCATCATGAAGTCTCAAAGCCCAGCGGCTGCGCATACACACGCAACAACATCTGCACACGGGTGATGTGTGCAGTGGGCAAGTCGACAGCACAGTCACAGAGTGTAGGGAAAGAAGGTGATTGGACGAGCCAAAGCTAAGGCCGGCCCCTTTGTGACATGTTGCCATCTCTCCTAATTTTGGGAAGACTATGTCTCTATTACTGGAGGAGGCAGCTGCCTCAGTTTCTCAGCTTTGCTCTGGAGCACTGAGACGTTATTTGCTTTGGCAGCCAGCTCACTGTTTACCATGTAGATTTCCTTGTAGTTTTAGTTTTAATTAAGTTTCTGTTTTATTTTGAAATCATCCTCTCAGTATTGTACAGTTTCCATTCTGTTATTTTAGTTTATTTACTGTTTTCTAGATTAGGTTTCTCCGTCTATTCCGCTTTTATTATTTACCATTTACATTTGACAGACACTTTTATCCAAATCCGCTTACACTACATAACAGTACAGTTTTTTTTTATCAGGTTTTGTGTTCCAAGTGACCAAAAATTTAGTTTGTGTAGTTAGTTTAGTGTTTCACAGCTGCCAAAGTTAGTTTTTTATTTTACTCTATTAGCAATGTTACATTTCATGTTCTTGCTATTTTGCATTTAACTGTTTAATTAAAACTGGTTGTAAATGTTTCAGTTTTTATTTTATACAGTAAATCAAATGTTACATTTAATTCATGGTCATATTTCGTTTGGTTAGTTTTGGAATAGTGGACATTTATTTTAGTTTGGTTTCAGTTTATGCAGTTATTTTAGTTGTTTTAAGGTTTGTTTTTGGTTAATAATAATGACACTGGCTCATGTCTACAGGAATATTAGCTTGTTTATACGTGAATTGCTTGTTTTGATGAAGATTAACACAAGTTCAGTGTTGGTGTTCAGTGTTGGTGTTCAACAACATGCTACACCATCTGCGTTCTGTCATTACGCTGCTTAAATGAGAGTCTGCATCACTGTTGCGTTAGACAAAACATTTACTCAAGGACTTCAGGAACAGAGCCAGAACATTTAGAAGCATGACTGTGTTTGAGATGAACATAATACTGATTCTTCACTCAGGGTCACAGCCAAAATCTGAGAGACTCTTAACCTCCAAATCTTCCTCATCCACATCTGAGAACTCAGCACAGCACAGCACAGCACATCTGATGAAACCCACCAAACATACACAATGTTCATGTTCAGTCATTTTTAGACACTCCCTTACCAGCATGTTATTCACTGTTATTTATTTATGTGTGTGATATTGGTGTGCGGCCACCGTACGGACTTAAAATAAAAACTTTAACCCAGAGATGAGTAGGCGAGGGAACCGGCTGGGCCATACGATCTTATATTGATATCAGGCTCATGATGTAATGTTGCATTCTTTGTTTAGTATGTAGTTATTAAAAAATGGTGATCTTTTGCTAAGTTATTACTCTTTCATCTGCATTGAACCTCAGTGTTTAGTTAGATTAACTTGTTAGTTTGGCTATTGGTTGAATGGAACAAGTATGTATTGTTTTGTTGGGATTGTGTGTGTGTGTGGTGTGTGTGGTGTGTGTGGTGTGTGTGGTGTGTGTGGTGTGTGTGGTGTGTGTGGTGTGTGTGGTGTGTGTGGTGTGTGTGGTGTGTGTGTGTGTGTGTGTGTGTGTATGCATGTATTTGACAGTCAGGTATGTGGCTGAGGCCTAATGTTGTATCTTCACAGTCTGTGTTAAAGAGATGATGATCCAAATGGGTCACATGAGCCCTTCTGTGACACCTGAAGAAACCGATAGTTAATGAATGATCACATTAGAAGCTGCGGCTCTCTGGTGATCCGTCAGAGCTGAGCTGCTCCCGGCCGCTCGTTCTGGCCTCTATCTCCTCCAAACACCTGCAGTGGTGGAGTCCTCCTCATCTCCATCTCTCCTCTGAGCCCCGCGTGAGCCGTTTCTCCGTCTGAATGGAGCGAGACCTGAGAGTCACGCCATCCCTGTGTGCTGTTTATATTTATGGATGGAAGAGAGAGGGGAGAAGCCGTGGCACTGTGGGCTTTATTGACTGAGCATTAAGTGGGCATTATCAGACGATAGGGCTGTTATTTATGAGGCTGAGGGAGAGACGTTGTGGCTGAATTATGTGAGAACCAGGCAGAGGATGAAAGCTGCTCACACACTGAAGGTTTGATAGCAGGCTGCTTTTGTCCTCCAACCCTGGCACAGAAACAGGGCTTGATGTACCCGGATGAGAAAAGCTGCAAATTTATGGAGGGCCGGGCGGTGCCAGCCCACAGGTCACCCGCAGCTTGTTTATCTGGAGCTCACTGTCAGTATTTTGGTCAGGGATCAGCGACGCTATGTAGAGCAGATGCAAATGATCGAAAACAAACCTGACACTTTGTGCTGGACGTCTCCGGCCGCGCGTGTAACAGAGAGACCTGTCAGGAGGGAGGAAAGTCGTTGTTTGTGATGAACGGTTGTGATTTATTGGTATGAATTTATGATACTAATAATACTTGGTAATGTTTCAGAAAGGTGAGAGAAAAGGGGTCACACACAGAATGATTTGCAACCGTATTGTTTTCCTATTTGTTTGGAAGGGTTTGTTTGTTTACTGTATGATTTTAATTTACTGTCATTACCACTTCCTCATTATTAATAAGAGTCATAGATCAGTTTGAAATATGAGCTTTAAACGGTGTTAACTGAAGAAACTTCAGAAGAACTTTTTAGACTTTATTGTGCATGATTCATCAATGCATCTTATTCTAAAGAGAAAAGATGTTTATGTATTATTTCCTCAGTAAGATACATCTGAAATGACTTTCCTTTTTGATGACATCACCAGATCCTCCTATTTATCAATAATAAAATGACCACCTGTCATAAAGACATTTAATTACAATTGTGTTATTCTCATGTTTATCCTGCTTTACTGAGAAACATGTCAGATTACAGTTAAAATTGGATGTGAATGTTTATGTTGACTATATGGCAGAAGCAGCTGGGAAAATAATGTGTCTGCGAACGTGTTTTAAATATCTGTGGATGATCTTAATCTTCATATTCTCATCTTAAATTCTTCAGAAGAATTTGAACATACTTGAAAGCCCATCGTTTGATCCATGTGTGACCAGTGCAGGCACTGTTTATAGCTCTATAACAGTTTAAGTGCTTTCTGCAGAAATATGGGCTGGTTTGAAGTCGAGGGGACAGAAATGAGCCTAAGAGGTGCTTCATTTACCAGTGTTTCAGTTTACACCAAATTACTTATTACAATCACTGCGTGAAGTTTCACAATCAACAGCTGATTTACACGTCTTGTGTTTGACTCTCGCTTGCCGGGGCGCCACATAAAAATGAGCAATTATGAAATGCACTTCCCAAAATACAACAAAATTCCTCTCTTCCCAAAACATCCAGAAGGGTCAGCTGGGCCTTTTAAGGATGAATGTAAATCTGACATCAGATGGGATTCTGTGCCTTCCCTCACGTCCGTGGCTGTCTCCATAAAACACTGACATGCTCAAACACTCACACTTCACCGACCCAGAGCGTCTTTCTCTCCGCTAAACCAGGTCAACAAACAAAAAGCAATTATGTTGGGCAGGTGCTGTCTGAGAGTTGGGTAATTACAGAGCAGTGCGGACAGCTTCATTCTAAACAGGTACTAAAAGCATCATTAATCATTTCCATCACGATGCCTCGGTCCGTTAGCGATCACGTGACGCGGCGTTGTGGGCCCACGTGACGCGGCGTTGTGGGCTGAGGCGGGCTGCTGAGGGAGGTGCCGGGATCTGATTGGCTGATGACAGAAGTCCTTGTGGAGGTCAGCCAGTCAGCTGAGCTGACCCGCCAATGACCTTGTATCACTTGACCTTTGAAGGCCTGGAGATCACGCCTTGATATTGGATAGAAGGAGAGGGAGGGTAAGATCGATGGTGAGGAGAGCGAGACGTGGAGGAGAGGAGCGGTGGAGCGATGGATGAAGAGGAGAGAGGAAGGAAGATGGAGGACGGTGGAGATGAAAAATAAAACAGTGGGTTGATTGAGTACCAGGTTTTTCCTCTACGCACCGACTGACCAATAGAAACACACGTCATTATTATGCAGTTCAGCTCTTCCTACAGATGCATTTGTAGGTCACGAGCGGGTCTTTAAACCTTTGGTGCTGTTTTTTCTTTTATTTTTTGCTTTCCCTGACAGATTTACACCTGCTTTGCATTTATAATATTCCACAACAGCATTAAAATATAACAGTTTTTACTGAATTGATCTGTTTATCATTATTCTAGCCTGTTGGAAACTGTGTTTAATTTACTGAATTAAGACAATGAATGAACTTCAGGTTTATGGCTCTGATAACAGCACAGTTGCATCCGTCAGGTTTGTGGCTGCAGGCGTCTGCGCAGGGATTCAGTTTGGGCTGCGCTTGTGAACTGGGTCTCTGTTTAACATGTAGAGGAAGATAAAGCACAAGAGCTTATCTAAAGACAGACAGACAGCGTCTCCTCATCGCACTCGCTCTGCTCCTCTTCCCTGTCTGTGCGTCTCCACCTCCTTTTTCTCCTCCTTGTGTCACTATGGCAACCTTACCAAAGGCAGCAGGGAAGTGTGTATGTGTGTTATGTGTGTGTGTGTGTGTGTGTGTGTGTGTGGTGGGGGGGATGGCTTAGTTCAGACAAATAAGCTTTGCAAGGGCTCATTTATTCTTTTACGTTTAACAGAAAATAGGAACACAAATGATTTCTTTTGCATATTCGTTTACAATTTTCTTTAAAGCATTTATGCAGTGCATGAGGTATGAAAGATACGGTTTGTTTTGGTGACTGATGCAACTGAATAAAATATGACACTGAAATTGCACCCCGTGAGTGTAACGAGAGCTGTGAAATACTGCTATTAATTTGTTTGTGTTGTTTTTTAAAAAGATTGTGTTTGAAGAATTTACCACTTGCTCCTCGTGTTCATTTCTTCTGTTTTGTTTTTTGTAACCTCAAAATGCCCAAACATCAGCATCAGCAGAATTTACACGTTTCTGTTGTCTTGATTTTAGGTCTCTGTGATGCTTGTCGGCAGCCCAAATCCTGAGGGTCCGTCTCACTACACTACAGAGGTCAGACCCACTTCCCAGAACCTCACATAAGGGCTTCTTTCATTTGTGCCAGTGATGCTTACCGAGGAAAAGAGTAAAGTGAGCCGTCTGCTAACCTCTGTACCTCACAGATCTGAATGTAAGAACAATCAGACCCTTGTAACCTTGACACAGTTTCACCTTGGTAAGCGCCTCGTTTCTTTGCCTCATTCTGATTTCTAGACCCGAGCTCTGTTGCCTCCCCTCCCCCAGCAGAAATCACAGATTCTTAAGCAGCCCAGAAGTGCTGAGTGCTGCTGTTTGCTTTGTACACAGAAATTCGCTGAGGCTGTAAGCTGTCCCCAAACATCTGTTCTCAGAAGTCGTAAATGGAAGGAGAAACGGGCTAGAGAGGATAGAGAGGAGTCCGCGTGCACATGCCCTGTACGTTATTCCTGCAAGGTCCCTGAAAATGTAAAAATCTGCCTCTCTTCATGTGTGTCGTGACAAGCAAACAAATGAACATCAGATCTTTATTTTACCAGCTGAGGTTGTGAGTGCAGGAGACACTGACACAATCTTATTTGTTTTATTCTTTGCTTGTACAAAATGCAAAAAGGTTTCTGTGAGGGTTAGGGGATAGAATAAACAGTTTGTACAGGATAAAAGTCAGTATGTCTGTGGAAAGTCCTTACAAAGCATAGAAACCGTGTGTGTGGGTGTGTGGGTGTGTGGGTGTGTGTGTGTGTGTGTGGGTGTGTGTGTGTGTGTGTGTGTGTGTGTGTGGTACTGATATTAAGGAAGCTGTGTGCTTCCCTTTGTTAACACTGGTAACCAGGCAAATGGGTGAAGCTTACTGTGGAGTTAGTCTGGTTTATAGTATAGTATGGTTGGTTAATATGGAGACACTTTATTTGTACCTAAAAGTACAAATTATATTTCACAGTATTTTGTCAGTAGTTAAAAAATAATTTCTGGTATTATTAAACTTGCCATTGAATTTGGACTATTTTATTAGGATAAAAGTTTGGCATATTTTGGGAACAGATTCTTCATTAACCTTTCCAAACTATTTTTATAAAAGATAATAGTTGCATACCTCATGAGATAAAACTAGATTAATGCATATTTGCATTGCATTAGCGCTATTTATTTCACAGTATAGCTTGTGTTATAGTACAGGAAACTGATTTTTAAAGTTTCATGCAAACTTTTGCATGATCTTAAAGTCAACATACATTCATTGCTCTGATCCACCGCCAGTGAGTGCATATGAGCTAACCTCAACTTTTACTTTTAATTCACTTTTGATTTTATTCAAAAAGTCTATATTCGACACCCAGCCAGCAGGGAACGTTCTCAGAACGTTAGCTAGCGTTATGTAAAAGCACTCAAAGTTATCAAAAACGTTCTGCATATTATACGTACCAGAAACATTATTTTTAAGTAGTTAGTGGAACGTTTTAAAAAGTCACATAATTTAGAAACTGTTTAAATAATATTGAATAACGTTAATACAACATTTAAACAATGGGCGTGTATAGAAAGTCAGACGTGTTTGTATCCACAGCCGGATACAGTTCAGTCAAAATATCGTGTGAGTTCGTCCATCATCTTAAAAGCATCGCTAAGCGAGATAATGTCGTTTCCTCTGAATTACTGAGTCAAATGTAACAGCGCAGTGACGAGTGGATTTGATTCATCACATTATGTGTTTCTGCAGCCATAAGCCACAACATGCGCATTAAGATCCTGCGTGCGGGTGTAACTGCGCTAAAACTCACATCAGCGGCTGCAAGTGAATCTAATGAGCTATACTGGAGAAAAATAACATCTCCAAGAGATCTACAGCGTCTTACACGAGTTTATGGTTTTCATATCCCAAACTTGGGAATGCTAGACGAGTAAAAATAACTGAAATAGGAAAAATGAAAGTTTTGTTTTATACTGGCTATTTATATTGAGTTATGAGTTTAGATTGTATGTAAAAACAATAATAATCAAATCATCTTTGTTTAAAAATCAGCTTTTAGTTTTTCCTGCTTGTTTAAAAAAGGAGAGATAAATGAGTTACGAATAATGGTTAAGATATGTTATTTATAAAAAGAAGTTTGAAAACAAATATAAAAATAATAAAATCAAATATTTGTTGTTGATTCTGTTGTTCGGTTTATCTCTGTCTTGTTGGCATACGTGAAATTAATAAAATGTGCTTGAAGCTCAAACACAGAGAATAAACGCTTAAATGAAAAGTGGGAGGACATTAATAATGCGGCCAGTGACCGGGTCACTGCTGTCTCGAGGCAAAACAGAGGTCAAAGGTGAAAGGTAAAATCTGGAGGAACTGCATATATTAGCAGTCGTGCTTTAACATATCGTCATATTAGTACATTTATATGTACATAGTTTCAGTACAGGCCTCAGTTACAAACGTCAGAAATATGTTTAAACATGTTTTATATTTATGTATTATTTGTATGTAGTATATTATTTGTTTGTTAAACGCATCAGGATTTAAATATCGCTCAAAATGCCATTTAATATAATGTAGTATGACAAACGAACATTGTTGCTTTTATTTTCAGGTCATTTATCTGTGAAATAAGGAAATTGGACGATATGCAAAACAATTTAAAACATCTTGAAACTTTAACAGGACTGAAGTTGTGAAATAAAGTGAATTTGTTATTTGATTCCTTGCCATTAGTTTCTTTTAGAAACAAATGAGTTAATTTAATAAATACTAATGTCGGTGATTATACTGAAAAAATCTATATGAAGTTAAAAGGCGACTTCCATTCAAATGCTGCAATTACTCAATCCATCAAGTCAAATCAATTAAACGTCAATCTGCTTAAATCCACGTATCGATAAATCGATCGGTTAGATGACGATAATCTTTTTGCTATTTGATGACTAATTATTTCTGTCCATTCCCTTTGAAAACAGAGGAAATCTGAGATTAGAAAATGCGACTGAGGAAAGAAATGAACGAAGGATTACCAGCCGTTTTAAAGTGGGCAAATTATTACGATTAATTACAACTAAAGATGTATTCTCAATAAAAAACGCTAAACGCTAAAATTAAACGGCAGGAACGTGTAACACAGTCTCTTTATTCCTCAGACGCTGTTCACATCGGTGCTTTCATGTCATCAGAATGAGATGTTGGTATATGAGCGGAGCTTGAACCCGTGGCACTGGATTTAACCTCCTCCAGAAATAAATCGGTGAAATACACGCTTAAGTGAAGCCACTTTACACGCTGACAGCTTTTCGCCATTATTTAGAAAGACGAGTTCCGCCATCATCTCTTTATGAGCAGATAAAAGCACAAGCAGCGCGGATGTGACAGACGCAGTTTGTCTGCTGAGAGCTTTCAGGAAACGGCACGCAAACCTGTTGAGTGTTTCTACACGTGTGTGTAGCTTTTGTGCATGTTAGTTGTGTGCTGGGATTGTTCTTATAATGTTAAGACTTTTTTGACGTGCAAAATCTGCTCAAATCCACCTCACGTGCATGTCCAGGCCAGGATGCTTTTTCTTATTTAAAATCAAAATAGTGGCGCATTCAACCACAGAATTTAATTTTCCTCGTAAAATTAAAGTTTCTGAGACTTTCATAGTGTTTAAATGAGACCTATTATAATAGTAACTGTTTTCTTGATCTTTAATAACAGACGCGAAGTGACTTGCTTTCAATACGATTTTATGCCACATAAAACTGTTGCGTTTAAAATATATTAGACCTGCATTAAAATATATAAAGTGCATTTTTTAAAGTGCAACTCATCTCCCAGAGTTGCTTCCATAATTTCATAACATTGGAAAGATGAGAAATATGATTTTTGTGGTCAGTTTCAATTGCAGTGTGTAAATATTAGTGATTGTTTTATAAGATTGTCACTCTCGTGGAAATGTTGTCCAGCTCTGTGATGTGTAGATGATGGTTTTAGGGTAAAGCAGGAGAAAAACACGCATTTGTTTTCTTCGTGTCCTCAGCACCAGAAGTTGTGATAAATCCTTCACGCAGCATTTTCTTCTGTTTCATGCGTCTGTTCTGAAACCAGATCTTCACTTGAGCTTCACTCAGCTGAAGGCTGTTGGCTATCTCCAGCCGTCTGGCTCGGGTCAGATATCTGTTGAAATGAAACTCTTTCTCTAGTTCTGTGAGTTGTTTGGTGGTGAAGTTGGTTCGCGGGGTCGCGCCTGCAGTCTGTCCGCAGGTCTCAGGATCTCGCGCGTGCCCGGCCGGCAGCTCCGCGTCCGAGTGTCTCAGCTGCGTCTTGACTGTGAAGTAAAAACAATAAATATAAATATTTTACATAATACACAGTTTTTTATAATACATACATTTAAAGTGTAATATTTTGGCATGACGTTTCACATTATATAAAAATATCTTCATAAGTTTTTTATATATACAAGAAGATTTAATGTTGTCAGGTTTGTTTTACAGTTACTTTTTTATATAGACCAACATTTACGTGTTTTTTTAATATATTGAATTTACCAATTGCTGAATATATATTTATTGGCATTAATTAATTATTAATGGTGCGTTTTAATAGAATAAGCCTTTCAGATATTAAAACAATTTATCTACAATTATTTATAAACATGTGCACTAGCATTATGATTATAAAATAGTTTATGTATTGCTAATGTAAATAAAATAAATAAATAGAAAGTTAAGGATAAATAAAAGGTAACAAAATATATAATTATTTTTAAATATTAAAGTGTTTATTAGAAACTTGAGACAGAATGCAGCATCACAAGTTATGAGTTTTTCAGTAATATTTGAACCGGTGTGAATCCTCAAATCTGCCTTTAGTTAAAGACTAGAAAACTTGGTTGCATTATTTAGGGGAAAACTGATACATTTGATTTATGTACAATCTTTAGATTTAAATATGACACTACAAAGCCAGACTTTTTCATATAGATGCCACTTATCAAGCACACATTTTAGATCAAATGTTTTTTATTTTTCTTCATAGCAAAATGTTTTTAAAATATGCATTTGTCTTGTGTGTATAGTGAAGGTAATTTTCGTTTTGTAGAGTCTGTGATTGTGTAACTCATGTTACATGAGATGTGTCTCTGTGAGCTACTGTCTGTATTTCATAACCTTGCAGATGTCAGTTATGGTCTGTCATGAACACACGTCAGAGACGCTGCTGTGTGGTGTTAAGACCGCTGTTAGTAACCCTGCTGAAAACTCAGTTTAAACCAGGATTAAATAAAGAGCATTCACATAGTCTTTATGTCTTGTTAATTTTACAGTGGGGTTTAAAACATGCAGTTTAACAGAGCTAGTCAACTAACACTAACAGCTGTTATAGTGGAAACAGACGTCGTGTTGTGTTGTGTGCTTGTGTTGTTTGCTTTCTGCCGCACACAGGAAGTAGCGCATACATTCCTTTACGACACACAGGGGTCCGACAGGAAAAGCCCCTTTAAGCTCTCACACACTGCTACAGTTGCAAGTGTCTGGCTAACCTTTGTGCCATCTGCAGAACATGTGAGTGTGTGTGAGTGAGTGTGTGTATGTGTCTGAGTGTGTGTGTAAGTGTGTGTGTGGTCATGTCATTATAGTCAAGGACTTACAATCTAAACAAATACAAGAAACAGTTGTCAAAGTGCAATGTTTTGGTTGCAAAAACAAAATGAAACCTAAACAGTCTTCCCACAGGAAGTCCATTTTTAGGCTCAGAGTACAAACAGTTTATACGGTTATTTTGAGACTGTTTAATTCTGATCTTCATCGTCCTCTCATCGTACAATCAACATATCTCTGATTTAACTCTGTTAGTTGAACAGAGAGATGAAGAAAGGCAATTGTGAGGTCACCTCTGATACCCACCAGAGAGTTTTTAACAGTCGCTGAATTCAGTCAAATATGAAGTGATTAAGAAATTTCCCTAGGAAATAAAAGTGTGCGTGAGAACACTGATGAATGAGTGTTTGGATAATAGAATTGGCAGTCGCCACAAGGCATGAAGGAATCAAACTAAATTTTTGAAAAATGACTTGCAAACTTGGCCGGCCACCAGAGTGACGTGCTGTTAAAGACTATAAGAGAGAGAGAGGGGATCGATACAGATTGCCTCGGTCATCTGGTCCAGCTCACAGTAATTCAGGTGGTGTCAGGGTTTAATTGAAGAATGGCACACAGGGAATGTGTGCTCTGTACTACAGTTAAACACTCTGTAGCTTTTATTCATGTTGAGAATAAGACACATTTTGATGTTGCCCAATAATAACAATAAACGTTGCGATGCACAGAAACTCACTCCATCTTTGAGTTGACTGTTGACTGTTTTGCATTAGGTCATGATGAATTTCTGCAGTGCGGGAGTTACTGTCATTTGACTTTAGCTGATGTGTTGATGTGAGTGTTATGAGAGAGAGTCATAGCTTATCAACCATTATATAACTGTTCTCAAGTCTCATGGACTGTAAACTGATGCTCATGAGGTGGTCCAAATAGTATGTTCAGCAAAAAACGTTTTCACCCACTCAGTGGAATTCTGTATGTTATGTATCGTACGTGATAAACACGAAGCCTCTTTCATGCGACTGTCTCTGATCTGTGGAGGACAGGCACAGAAGCTCAAAAAACAGTGATGGAATTGTAAACTTCTGCAGCTGATGGCAATGTTAGTAAAGCCTTCAGTTATAACAGGTTTTTTTTTAAATAAGGGTTTTCTTAAGAGGATTGTTGAGACTGGGCCTTGCCCCCTTCAGTCTTGTGAGATTTGATAAGGGAGCAGGCCCCTCCGTCCTATTTTCTGCCCACAGTTGTTGTTTAGACACAGGACAATATAGCCTGAAATGACCTTTTGGCTACCGTGTTTGTCTGTGAGTTATTTTACATCATCAGTGTGGCCTGATTGTCTGGAGATGATATAACTAAGTTACTGATTTTTAGAAACTGACAAATAAACTACAGGGCTGTTCTTGGTTTTATCATCATGTATTGTGATTTATTAGGGAACAAGTGATTCACAATTCAGCACACGGCCCCACAACAAACATGAAATACTTTGACATAATACAGGTCAAATGTCATACAGCGTGACATTTTATGAGCACATGTCATGTGACTTGCACTGGAAGTGTTAAATGCAGATCTGTCCAATCATTATTCTGTTTAAGGGTTTACGGTGTGACTGACAGATTTTCCAGCATTCAATATAGAAAATTAACTGCAGCATATAAACTTTGGTCTGTATTAAGATTTGGGGGTCTGTGAAGGAATCTGTACCTCTGAAGTTTATTGAGCTCTAAATGGAGAGCTAGGGGGTGCTGGACTCCTTTAAATTGACCCCGGGCTGCAGTGAGAGGATTTTCAGAAAATACAGGTGCAGAACAGAATGAAAGTTGCTATTTTTAAAAATGGAGGAATTTTGTCTGGCAAATTTTTTGCTGACCTATTAAAACACCGAAGAGAGAAATATGTGTTGCACTCTTCTTTTCTAAACATTTCTCTGTAAAGGTTTTCAGTGCTTAGTTTCAGCCGGAATTGTAAAGTAAAACTGCCTGTTTTTGACACATACCAGATCTGTGGCAGATGGGCCCAGTTTAAGCTTTTGCTACCTAATATAAAGTCTTTACAATAATCAACATGTAAAAGATACACAGAGCTGTAAAACATTTTAACCTTTTTCTTCAACCTTGTTTTAGCCTTTTTAAAATGATGTTTTAGCCTAATAGACATGCTACTGTTACTGTTTTATAAAGGTAATTATTATAACTTTTGTATTTTTTATTAATTATAGCTTTTTGCATTTTTTGTTTTATTTAGAAAGAACCCAGATATATGTATCCAAATAAACTCAGGAGTTTCCTTGCTGAAAATTTCTCTTTTGGTTGCTCCAAATAAAGTTTTTTTACAGTCTATTAGTAACATGCAAAATATAAAACATGCTAAAAACTATGGTATAAATTGCTGCTTTATAGCATAAACCATAACACTTTATGGAGGAGACAGATGTTTGGTTCATCCGCCTTTGGAGTGACACACCGGGTCAGAACCTGCAGCACATTAAAAACTCTCACGCTTACCTGCACGTGGCTGATTCCTCCTGACTTTCATCCAATCGAAAGTCTTTCCGCTGTGCAGCGTCTCACAGAAAGTCTCGTGTGTGATTTTATCCTGAACAGCGAGGTGAGGTCGCGGGCCATCGAGGCCACAGTGCGCACCGGAGAAACTTCCTAAAGCGTCTGAGGAGGGCGAGAGCCCCGTTCTGGAAAGACCCTGTTCAGAGCTTTGGAGGGAGGGGGCTTGGGGTCGGTTAGGGTGCACTGGTCTATAGAAATCGTGATTATGGGGGAAGGGGGGGCTGGCTGAGTTTGTATGGCCGGGGTCTTCACGGGGCTCTGAACACGCGGCACTGAGGTGCGCAAAATGGTATTGAAAAAAATCCGTTTCGGTGTTGTCATGTCCCCCGTCTCTGGTTCGGAAGTCAGTGGTCGCCTCATGGTCCTGATGCAGGCGCACAACTCCAGCAGTATGAAAGCCCTTAATGAAAAGCGACCCTCCGTCCCTGCAGCCCATGAACCCTTGATAAGAATTCATAACTGCATCTTATATATTCCGTCCAGAACTGAAAGCGCCAGGAACGAAACATTGAGCTCGTAAGAACAGAGGCACCGATCTAACCCGAGACATGCCTTGTAGAAACATTCAATCGCTGATGGATGGGGATGACGTGCCCTCTAACTCTTGGCCAATAGCCGGACATCTCCCTCATCCGAGTGCGCGTTCATTCACCACAGTAAGCAAGTTTAGACTCCCTGTTTGACCTGCTAATGAGGTCCTGTGTGTG
>JAZGTK010004668.1:0-23982 GCA_036877625.1 Ambastaia sidthimunki
TTAATAAAGTCTTGTTTGTATCACACATGATGTTGTGGTGGTTCATACTCATAATCTGGAGTCCCTAAACCTGCTGATCTTTGCTACATGCTCTATATGAGATGTCCCAAAATAATTGATTGACCCTAATCAATTATTAATATTCCATGTTTGGAATAACATTTGTTTCCCTTACACGGGGAATGGTGGAGAATAGTACTATCACAATAATTTTGAGTGAACTTGTTTATGAATAATTATATCTTTGGTGAAGAATGCTTTATTTATAAACAAACCTCAATATTAATCATCTACATTCGCTACAGATTAAAAAACAGTTCGTTTTCACTAATAATTACAAAATAAGTTACAAAAATTCAGGATGTTTAAAACAGCTTTAGCATTCAAGCACGCTGCTTCAGAAATAGGTATCTTCTATAATAACCTTTTAACAACTTTTACACACTTACCACATAGACTCAAATAAACGAATGTTCTACGTTATTTTTCAAGAGGAGAATTTGCAACACCTTAGAAATATTTCATGTTTTTAAAATGGCGGCGACAACAATACACTATATTGATGAAACTCCTTTCAAAAATAGATTGTCTGTCATTGAATTGTTTAAAACAAACATAATCAGGATTGTAAGTCTTACCTGTGGTTTTAGCTTGTATTGAATGGAGAAAATATGTAAAAATAAATGTAAAATAAGCACCGAACCAATGTAGATCTTCACGCCTAAAATTCCTATAAAATTGAATTAGTACGATTAAAAATTAAAGCCATATATGTTATACAATAAATAGCGCAGCTCTGATGTTTTGAAATTTTCAGACCGTACAATATAAGACCATAACGGTACAATATACAGAATGCTTTAAACTGGTTTTTGGATTGACTAAAAAAATAATAAACCTTTTTAAACCATTTCACATTTCGCATATGTGTGAAACTGAGATGCTATCAAATAAAAATTACAACAACACCTGCCAGGCTATTAATGTGACTTGCTAAAGCTGGAATAGTTTACGTTCTTATTAAAATTAGAACTTATTAAAATTAACTCTGCATATCAATTAAATGTATGTAGCTGTATTAAAACGAAATGTTAAAAGTAAAGATTCTAAATCTTACCTTTGTGTTTTGCTTTCAATCGCACGATTCCACCGAAAGAGCCGCCATTTTTTCCAAACAGGTAGACCGTCAAATGCGAACTGCATTGTCTCAATTACTTCAAGTTCCCGTATGTACAATTGACGCTGGACAGGTGTTTGGAAGCGCAACACCAAAATATTGCACCACCTGGGGACACTATTTCACACAAGCTGGTGTTTATGACAGAAAATGTACACTTTTATTTTAACACTGTAACACCATAAGGCCTTACACTGAAATTTTAACACCACCAAATTTGCTGTGGACTCTTTGGCTCATGCCGAGCCATATAAAACTATATTATTGGAAGTTATTTTTTGGAAATAAATATTTAGAAATGTTTTTATGTCATCTGTGTATGACATTCTGGAAACATAAAGTTACATCTGTTTGATTGTGTTTCTCTGTTGCAATAAGGACAATCACTTACACTCACTCACACACAAACACACACAGGAGGAATTAGACTTGGACGCATTCAGCATTGTTACTGCGCAATGCTTTATTGACCTACTGTGCTTAAGGTTATTCTGTGTGTCATGTTTTCTCAGCCCTGCCAAACTGCCAGTCAGTTGAACTTTCACCTCTCTAGCTCATCTCAGCATCTCATTCCCATTATTAGAGCTTCTTAACCTGCCGTCTATTGAGTCATCCATCTATTCATAGTTTCCTTTAATTTCTCTTTCTGTCTCTCTGAACCTGTCACTTTCTGCCTTTATCATTTACTTTCTGATTCATCAATATTTCATAAACAGAACAATGCTTTTCCCTTTCTGTCTGCATTGGAACATGTGGTCTGCCACATGTTTGCTTAGAAAGAAAATACAGAGCATATGACCTCAGTGATGAGATGCAATAGTGAGCATTTTCTGTTTTCTCCTTTTAACCTGTCTGAGTTAACTGTTTCCCATCACTCATCTGGACAGATGCAATTAGTTGAGCTGTCTGTAAACGTTGAGCTTTGAATGGTCTCTCTGTCTCAGATGTGCAGTTGGATTGGTCCCCAAGGGGTTTGTTGAATAGCTGTCATTTGTTGTGGGTTTAAATTTACAGGTTTGTTTATCACAACAGTGCTGTATGAGAATTAAGATCATATTCACACATTTTTTTTAAAACAATGTGCCTTATGATTAATTTGAATCATTTGTTAAATTCAGAGCAACAGAACAACATGAAAAAAAATAAATAAAAATTTTCCAAATGGCAATATGGCTAAAAATATCAAAATTCCATTTATCATTCTATTCACATAAAATCTTTAACAGTTTTAATATAAATGCCCAAACAGTCAATAATCTCCTCTGGGAGCAGATAGGAAAACTGTTTGTGTTTGGAAATAGGCACTATAGGAATATTGATTACTTCACATAGTTGTGCATCATTCACAATTAAAGAATGCCTTTTAAGTGTTTAAAGGAACACTCCACTTTGTTTGGAAATAGGCTCATTCTCCAACTCCCTTAGAGTTATTAAGTTGAGTTTTACTGTTTTGGAATCCATTTAGCTGATCTCCTGTTCTGGCGGTACAAATTTTAGCATAGCCTTAGCATTGAATCCAATTAGACCAGTAGCATCGCATTCAAAAATGACCAAAGAGTTTCGATATTTTTCCTATTTAAAACTTGACTCTTTTGTAGTTATATTGTATATTAAGACCAGCAGAAAGTGAAAAGTTGTGATTTTCTAGTGATATCACGCAGCACCTGAAATTAGTCCCCGGCTATAACTTTCAACGTGAGTGGCACTAATTTAGCCGGGTACAAATTTCAGGGGCTGCGTGATATCACTGCGCCTGCTGCACCCATGTTACGGCAGCAAAGTTTCTTGATTATTACGCCGGAATGAAAGAATAGTTCCTAATCATATCGGCCTAGAAAATCGGCAAAATGTTGATCATGCATAAAACCAGATCTATATGACTAATTCCATGAGAAGAAATGAATATAATTAGGGAAAAAATAGAAGGGAAAATAGAAGGACAAGCGTTCTTTAACTCAGCGGCTGGCTGGACTGGAGCATACCATTTGTATATTCAAAACATTTTTCAAAGTGATTTATAGAAACAGAATTTATTATAACAGTTAATAATTATGCATGCTAATTACAGCAAATGCAGATTTTTGCAGGGTAACATTTGTGTTATTTTAGCATTTATTCATTTTTGAAGTGTAGCCCTGTTGTCTTGTAGGCTGCCTACTTAGATGGCATATTCCTGGGGTTCCTCAGGGATCTGTCTTGCTCCTCTCTTCAATTTACACAGCTTCTCTTGGTTCAGTCATTAACGAAAATGTCTTCTTACACCCTTGCTATGCTGGGAATATGCAGCTTTACTTGTCATTCCAGCCCAATGACCCCACCATTTCTGCTCTAATCTCTGCTTGCCTTTTAGACTTGCCTTCTCAGCCTGGATGAAAGAATGACCTTCAGCTCAACCCCCAAAAAAACAGAACTCCTGATGATATCATATCCAGTTGCTGTTCGTATTAGTACAGTAGGTGTCCCAGTAGAATTTTCGCATGCTGAAAGTCTAGTGTGGTCACACTACACTTTTAGCTCCTTTTGGCTTCCATTTGTAAGAATGTGAATGCGGCAGACTTTACAAATGCAGGTTTGCGCAAAAAATGCATTTTGGAGCATTCCAAAGTTTAAGTTTGCTGGATTTGCAAATCATTTTCATATCACGTGAAGACATGTACGTGACCAGTTTCAGATGGATAATACCAGTATTGTACAATCCCATTTTGTACAATACAGCTTTAAAATAACAAAAACAACAGTGTCAGTGCAAGCATATCAAAATCCATGACATGTGAATAAAAAACCCAAGACTTTGGTGTATGATATCTAGTGTGACTGCACTTTGTCCTAACCAAACATGATGGTACAAGATTCCAGCGACACGCAATTTGTCTGTCCCCATCAGAAGCAAAACGGCGAAATGACAAAATAAATTACAGCATGGCCGGTTTCTCTCTCTTAAAACATACTGTTGTCTCCCATTTGCAAGGAAAGGGATAAGTGCATAATTAAATTACAAATAATATGACTGATACAGTCTTTGTCATGTTTGCACAGAGTTAACTATTTGGACATGGATTTAACTAAAATTATTTAACATCTAAGGTAAATTGTACATTGTTGCTTTCATTATGGCAGTCTTGACCGATTACATACCAGTTTAAAATAAACCCTTTTAATGATATAAATCAATCAGTACCTGTAATGATGAATCAGAAGGCGGTTGATCCATTAGCGACTTTATTATCCAACAGAGTAAACAGACAGGCAGAGGTAAGTAACAGCAAACAGAAGCAATGCAGGCTGGGCAAAGGGGTAAACAGAGTCCAGGCAATAGGTCGGGGCAGGCGACAAACAACAAGAGTAATCCAAAAACAAAGCGAGGGGTCAAAAGGCAGGTGGCAAACAAACACAATGGTAAACAGTCCAGGTAGGCATCAGGAAGTATGCAACACAGGGAAATCCGCTCAGAAATGACAGCAATGGCAAATCAAGACTTCGCAAAGAGCAGGGTTCCTGGTGGGTATAAATATAGTTCGGAGAGTAATTGCAAATGGCCGCCACCTGTGGTGGGAGTGGCCCAGGTGCGGGGTCATGGGAAATGTAGTTCGTGACAGGGTTAGTATTCCGAGGAGGGCTCCCGCTGGTGGCGAGTAGAGGAAGCCACAGAGGCCGGAGTCATGACAGTACCGATCAGCCATGATATTGCAAATAGAAACCCCTTTTTAAATACGATCTGCTATCACTTTTCTCCAGATACTTTGAGGCAGTTGTCCAGAAGTGTTGATTAAAATAAAACAAACTCAGATTGTGATTCATAACCTTATATAATCCAAGCTCCCATTAATAGTCAAATACTTAACCAATCAAATTCTTATCTGGTCTAAAGCACTGTATGACCCTGCCAAAAGTAATAAAAGGAATTGAGCTTTGTCTTGAAGTTGCAGTTAATACAGTATAAGATAAATAAATCCTACTGTTAAGTTCCTAGTATTAAGCTTATAGCAGATTCAGATAAAAACAGACTGTGACATTGTATTTATAACACAGTCCTTATTTAGCCCCCAAGCACTGAAAGTCCAAAGAACACTATTGTTTTTTTGACATTTATTTTTCCAGCTGTATGAAACTTTGTGTTGTGACAAATCACCTGGAATTTTAAACCCCAAACTACCTGTCACATAAATTATGCATTCCCACATAAACCCACAAATAATCAGATGTAAAGAGCATATTCAATCCCCTTGCACATTGCTTATTCATATTCAGTACCCTTGCTTCAGGTTATCTCTCAGGACCTGAAGTGGGACATTCACATTGAGTCCATTGCCAAAAACGCCCAGCAGAGGTTGTATTTTCTTCGCCAGCTGAGGAAGTTCAACCTGCCACAAGAGCTGCTGAAACAGTTCTACTTTGCCATCATTGAGTCTGTCCTCATAATTGTCTGGTTCAGATCAGCTACCAAATCTGATCTCAGAAAACTAGAGGATAGTCCAGACTGCTGAACGAATCACTGGCACAATCCTCCCCACTATCCAAGAACTGTATTTATCCAGAATGAGCAAAAGGGCTGGCAAAATCACACTGGACCCACTCACATTCAGCACACTCCCTCTTTGAACTGTTACCGTCTGGTCAACGCTACAGAGCACCAAAACGGACCGGCACAGGAACAGTTTTTTCCCTGAAGGAAACCATGTTATGAACACTTAACTATAAAACATGGAACACACAACACTCATGCATCTATTTATTTATTTAATACAGTTTATTTGCTTTGCATATCTGCTTGCTGTCTATCACTGCACATATCTGCTGCTGTCTGTCACTGCTACTCTGTTTTTCTGTTATTTTGTTTTTTTTACACTGGAAAGTTATACACTAAAACAAATTTCTTGTATGTGAAAACGTACCTGGCAATAAAGTTGATTCTGACTCAAAAAAAGGTAAACAAATCAAAAATGTCTTATTTGATTAGGCCACCTAGATTGTAAATCCTTGAGGTTGTAGTTGAATGAAGGTAAAAAATGATGAAATGCGTTGAGTAGTTATACTAAAGCCCCCAGAACCATACTCCCCCTAGTGACAGGTAGTACCTTTACATATAAAAGAGAAAACACTGTTACAGACCCAGACTGTTACAGTGTAACTGTTACAGTGTAACTAAACCCAGACTGTTACAGTGTACAGTGTGACTGTACTGTTACAGTCGAACTTACCAACTTTGGCCTTAGCACCCATTAGGTCCACCCAACAGGCCATTTTGAATTTTCTAAAAAATTCATGTTGTGAACCTTTAAATACTTCTTAAATGATATGGATTTCATTTGATTGTCACCAAACTTGGTGAACATCATGTCAATACATTGAGGATGCAAAATTGCAAATGGATTTTTGATGTTCTTGAACAGTGTTGCCATGGTGAGACAATAAAATTATGGCAAAAAGTCCTAACAGGAAATCTTTTAATGTCTACACCATGCATTGAGCAATTTACATCAAACTTGGCAAACATATTTGGTCTGTTGGGCTGATGACATTGATATGACAGTTGTTGCAGATTGCTTGCAGCTATATTTTAGTGTTTGTTTTTCATTTTGGCTGTCTTGGCTTGTCCTAGTAACTGAAAATAATTGAAAATTTTGGTTACACGTTATTTGGTTACACTTTATTTTGATAGTCTACTTTACAACTAGACAACTTCAATAGACAACTTTAGACATTCTGCTAACTATAAATAGCTTTGCATAAATGGCTTTGCATTTATCTCTTACAGTATGTTACAACCCTGTGGTTGTTCTGTTGTCTCTCCCATGTTGGGGCTGTATCTGTGTTTCTGCTCTCCCCAGGGAAAGCCATCCGATTGGCTCCCGCAGGCTGATTGTTGCTGTCTCCTGATTGGTCTATAGAACTTTAAAAGTCACAACGTCACTTCCTCAGCTGCAGTTGTTTGCCATTTTGTGATCCGAGCAGTTTGTTTTGTATAGTGCAAAGTTTTGTGTAAGAGGTTGTATTAAGAGAGTTGTGAGATTGTGAGTACTGTTTGCTTTGTTTGTTTTGTGTGTGGTTGTAGGCATTGTATCAAAGATATACTGGTTTACAGGAGGTTTATATACTGGTTGAGAAGGAATTTAGTCCATTCTTCCTGGCAGAACTGCTTTAGCTCTGTCATATTCTTTGGACATCTCATGTGTATGGCCCTCTTCAGGTCAATCCATAGCATCTCTATTGGGTTGAGGTCTGGGCTCTGACTTGGCCACTCCAGAAGGTGGATTTTGTTTTTCTGAAGCCATTCTGTTTGGTGTTTTGGGTCGACTTGCTTCGGTGTTTTGGGTCGTTGTCCTGTTGTATCACCCACCTTCTACACAGTTTCAACTGACGTACAGACATTCTCACATTATCCTAAAGAATTGTCTGATATACTTGGGAATTCATCTTCCCCTCAATTATTCCAAGCTGGCCAGGCCCTGATGCAGCAAAGCAGGCCCAAATCATGATGTTTCCTCCACCATACTTTACAGTTGGGATGATGTTTTCATGATGATATGCCGTGCTCTTTGTACGCCAGATGTAGTGCTGTGTGTTTTTTCCAAATAGTTCAATCTTAGTTTCATCAGTCCACAAAACATTTTGCCAATACCGCTGTGGAGTGTCAGTGTGCTTTTTTGCAAACTTCAGGCATGCAGCAGTGTTCTTGTTAGTAAGCAGTGGCTTCCTTCGTGGTGTCCTGTTGTGAATACCCTGCTTGTTCAGTGTTTTACGTATTGTAGACTCATGTACAGAGATGTTAGCAAGTTCCAATGATGCCTTCAAATCTTTGGCTGTCATTCTGGGTTGTTTCTTTACCTTATTGATGAGTCTTCGTTGTGCTCTAGGTGTCATTTCGACTGGGCGCCCACTTCTTGGTAGAGTGGCAACAGTCCCAAAGTGTCTCCATTTGTAGATTGTTTGCCTAACTGTAGACTGGTGAATTTCTAAAGTTTTTAAAAAACCTTTGTAACCCTTGCCAGCTTTATGTAAATCAACAATTTTTGATCGTAGGTCCTCTGAAAGCTCTTTTTGGCAAGGCATGACTCACATAAGCGTGTTGTTCTTGTGCAGAACAAACTCCAAAAGTTTGAGGGTTTTTTTATCAATCAAAGTAGCTGTAGTCTACACCTCCAAACTTATTATCTTAACGAGACTCCAGGTGTGCTAAAACCTGAGCCCAATTAGCTTTTTTGAGGTCATTAACTCAAGGGATCACATACTTTTTCCACAAGCACTATGAGGTTTTTTTTGGTTGTTCTCAATAAAGACATGAAAGATCAGATTTTTTTTGTTATTATTTTTAGACACATTATGTTTGTCAAATACCCTTGACTTAGATGAAGATCAGATGACAAATTTATTAAGAAAACCATGAAATTTCAAAAGGTTCACATACTTTTCTTGCCACTGTATGTTACCTATTTGCCTGTTTGACACTGATTTTTGGATTGTCCCTTAAACTTGGTTTGCTTGGCCCTTGTAAATACTTTTGTAAATATTGTAAATACTAAATTAGGATAGTAGGGAGTCTGATGCCATTTTTGTTTGTGAATCCTTTTGTGTTCTGTTTTGGTGTTAGGAAGTTAGGGCAGTGAATTGTATTTTATTTAAAAAGGGTAGGCAAGGTAGAGGTCTGAAATAGTAATAGACCGATATGGATTTTTTTTAGGGCCGATGCCGATACCGATTTTTTTCCATCAGCTTTGGCCGATATGGACGCTGATGGCCGATACAAACGGCCGATTTTCTTGAGCTGATATTCGGAGCCGATGCTGCTTTTGCTCTCTCAATTTACATCATAAAAGTGACACAATAATAACAAATGTTACAAGTCTCGATTCAAAAAAGAAACATTTATTGAACTTAAAACAATATTTAACAAATAGTAAAAAGAGGGAGAAAGGTGAGGTAGAACAAGTACTATTGCATAGAGTAGCATTTAACAGCTTAATCTTTGTTAAACTTTATCAAACATACATTTAAATAAATAAATAAATTCAGTGCTCTTAATTCTTCAAGTAATTCTTAAAATAATTACAGTATTGCACACAGTAGCAACAAGCAAGCAGCAAAATAAAGTGCAGACTGTACTATACTTAATTTTAAAAGTAACCAACTTTTTCCCACCTATTCATGTAATGCTTAGGCCTAAGTTTTAGTGTGCTTAACTTACATAATCTCTTGTAGTGCAAATGGCTTTCCTAAGACAAGTGTAAACAGCAATACAAAACAAAAAAACATATAGCACACCAAGCCTTTCCTGGAGTAGGCTCACTGAAGTGCTGCCACACTGGATTGGATTTCTGCTCAGCCATTTCTTTAAAAAGAATAACAAAAACACAGATCAGTATCAGTCTTGTGCCACCATCTTACATTCATATCACCCAAATTATGTGTGCATCATATGGATGGGTTGCATATGGTTAACATCTACAACACAGCCTTGATGATGCATTGCTTGCTGACATATTATAAGACAGATATAATCAGGTCATCGCAAAATTTCCTTTGTCAACACATTTAAATAATTTAAGAAAACAACAAACCTGAAAAAGTAGCCATTGAAATAAAGTGCTTGATTTGTAATTTAAGACTGCCATGGTTTCAATTTTTCTACATAAAATAAAATTAGCATGTCTTAGGTTGCTATGTTGTCTAATATGGAAAGACAACACACTAGTAGGTCTAAAAGAAAATGCAAAAGAAGCTGTGAGATTTGACAAACCAAGAACATCAGCAGGAAAATAACGGTGATGTCAGAAGCATATTTAAGCAACAAATTGTTCAAGTTTCTGTTTCAAATTGCAGTATCAACGTTAAAAGGAATAAATATTCAACCACGTACAAAACATTTTTTTCATAGTTTTAAAAGCCCTGCTTCAGGTGGCTGCTCCGCCCCGCTGAGTGAGATACACACTCAAATGAGCGTGTTTTAAAAACGTCAGCAAACGGCTCAAATACGGTCTACACAGCGCACTTATGTCTGATACATGATAAACGTTAACACGAATTAATATTCAACTACGTATATAACATTTGTCTCATCATAAAAGCGCTCCTTGAGGGGGAGCTCCGCTCTGATCTGCTCCGCCCCGCACACACACACTATATGGTCGCTAAATGAAACTCACACAAACATCGCGGAACTGAATTGACAACGTCGGCATTACTTAATCCTGTGATTGATGTTCGTAACAGCTATGCATACATAACCTACAACTACGTCCGCAGCTGCCTAATTACAATGTCAAGCAGTTTTATATTCGGCATTCGCGTTTTCCATTCTGACCCGCAAACTTGCTTAATAGCTGCTATAGTTGCAAGCACATAGCATGCATTTGGCATTCGTGTTTTTAATTTCAAAGTGTATGGCAATATTTCGGCTAAGTTAAACAGTTAAAAGATGGTTTAAAAGTTTAAACTTACCGTTGTGTTGAAGTTGACACAGCTTCAGCGCTCTGTTAGTGTGGGAGGGTCAACGCACGTGCAGCAACGTCTCCAGCAACACAGAGCTGCCTGTGGGCGTCTGTCTGTCAATTATGCCGGGAAAAATATATCGGCGAATCGGCACCCGCGCATCGGCCGATGCCGATTCAAGTAAAAAAACATAAAAAATATCGGCCGGCCAATAAATTGGTCGATCATTAGTCTGAAAACAAGAACATTTTTTCTGTTTGTTATTTTAGCCTTGTCAGCTCTTGAACTTAAACTCCCAATAAACATATTATTGCTGAATATCTTTTGGTCTGTGCTAGTCCTGTCATGTTGCGCTTCTTTTCTAGACGGGGCATAACATGAAATTGGGGGCTCGTCAGTTGGCTAAGTATTCTGTTAGCCAAATTTATTTTGTCTATTTATTTTGTTTATTTTGCCTTTGGGGTTTTCTTCTGGTAAGGGAGAAAATATAGAGATTGGCATGACATCAAAATTTGAGCTTGATAAATTTGCGATAGCCCCAACCGAGGAGCAATTTGAGCAATGTCGTAAAGACAAAAAAAAACGATTTGTTGTTGATCGCTAATTTTTATGAAATAGCCGTACCTCGAAGTGCGCTAAAAAGGGAGATTAAAGAGGCCCTGCACACAGAGCTTGTGAAGCAAAAGGTCTTACCTGGTGCGAGTGTGGTTATGGGTGTTGCAACTACAGCTTCATCTGACGATTTGGAGGGTGCAGAGGCAGAATTTAAATCTGTAGATGCGACTCTCATAGATCCAGCTAATCCTATGCCAAAAGACCCATTATTGGCAATCCGGTTAAAAGAACTGGAAGTGGAATTATGCCGACAGCAATACCAGAATCAGCTCTTGCATGTCTGAGCAGTTGAGCTGGAGACGCAACGAGACATCTGGCTGAAAGAGCTGGAGCTTTAACTAAAGACTGGGCGGGCTCGGCGTTCACCTTCTCCCGTGTCACAGGGAAATACTCCAGTGCTGACTCCAGTGAATGCCTCCTCTCCCTGCAGTGTCGTCTGTGTTGCCGGTAAGTCCTGACATTTATTTTGATATTAGTAGACAAATTTTGTTGCTTCCCACATTTAGAGAGAGTGAAGTTAACACATATTTCACTGTTTTCGAGCGCATTGCAGCCACATTAAAGTGGCCAAGGAATATTTGGTACGTCACACTGCTGTAGAACACAGTTATAGCTCTAAAACAGCTGTCGCTGTGTCAAAAGATGATCACCGTTCTGATTCTTCAATGATGTCCAGGGAATGTTTTTATTGTCATGAGAAAGGACATTTCATTACTGCCTGTCCTGTACTGCAGAGGAAAAATCAAAGAAAACTCAAAGCACATCTAAAAATGTGGCTTTAGTGTGTACTCATTTTTCTGATTCTCTGCTCCCTATTGATCCCTCTTTTGAACCGTTTGTGTGTGAGGGTGTAGTGGCCTTTTCTAAATTAGACCCAGAGCCTAAGCCTGTACGTATCCACCCGGAATACACAGTCCTTTATTTTGGTAGATGTTACATTTTTTTCGCAGATCTTCCATTTTTTTTGGCAGATCTTCCATTTTCATCCCAATCCAGCTGTAATTCAGATGTTTTAGTTCGGGGAATTGACCTTGAGGTGGTAAGGGTTCCTTTGCATGCTATGTACTTGCGTTCTGTTATTTAAACGGGTTTAGTTAAAGTGGCCGTCCGTACTCGGTTACCACTGAAGGGAATCAGAAAATGTGTGTCAGAAAATGATGTGTTGACTAAGGAACTAAGTGTATTTCATTCCTGTGTTGTGACTCGAGCACAAACTCGCAAATTTAAAATAGAAATTGATCTCTCTAATTCTTTCATGAGTTCAGATTCACCAAATGTTGAGGATACAACTGTAAAGGCTTGATCACAGAATTTGAGTCTTGAACCTAGATTTGACTTTCCGTTTGACAGGAAACAGTTGATAGATGCCCAACATGCTGATGATACTTTGAGATCCTGTCTTTCTGCTGTGGTTGATAAATCTAAGCTAGCCGATCATACAGTTGCTTATTTTTTAGATGATGGGGTGCTTATGCGTAAATGGAGTCCTGAGAACTTACAGCATGACTGGAGCTCTGTATTTCAGGTAGTTGTTCCAAAGGGAGTATGTACTAAGTGTGGCTCATGACCATGAGTTATCTGGGCATTTAGGTATTAAGAAAACCTACAATAACCTTCTAAAACATTTCTTCTGGCCTGGAATGAAGTCTAGTGTGTCCCATTATTGTTGGTCAGGTTATTTTTCCCACCCCCTTAAAGCCCATTCCGGTGATGAATAAACCGTTTGAGAAACTTGTAATTGATTGTGTTGGGCCCTTGCCGAGTAGGCTTGGGCAGTATCCAAATTTTGATACGTCAAACCGCCTCCCTATTTTACAGCGGTATACGGTATTACCGTGAATAATAAAAAAAATTATGACGTAAGGCTCAGACAGCGTCACCAAACTGTTGGCTTGTGCCTAAACCGTTCAGAACCTGAATACCAAACACTAATACTGAAACAATAACAAAATAACATGCACAACAATATTAACAACTTTTATTTAACAACAAATAGCGGTTTATAAAAAAGTGCAAATACAACAGTCAAACAGAATTAAATTCATCATCCAGAACAATTTTCGCGCAGAGACGCGCACACAAATCAATTAAATTAAATCACACCGCCTGAACAACTTTTAATAACAAAGAGTAGCTTATTGGTGCTGCATCGGGAGGCGTTGAAACTGTTGCACTGAGTGAACTCTGGTCCATCCTCGCAGCAGTGAGTGGATGGTGGTTTCGTATATGGGACCTTAGGTTCGAGGTATTTCCATCTCTCGCGGTCACCTTTTTGTTGCACAATTTGCAAATTGCCTCGTCCGTATTTACCATCTCTCCCTTCTCGTAAGTTGTATCTTTTTCGAGACCAGGTCACTTGGTGCGCGACTCGCCATCTTTCCCCCTCTCTTTCTTTCTCCTCCACGCTGTCACGTGATGACAACCACGCATACGCATTTTTAGGTATTAAATAAATTGTATTTAATATTTAACCCTTGTCTCCTATATAAGTGCATTGTTTTTTATGACGGTATAACGGTATTGAAACTGATACCGTTGCTATTTTTAGATCCCACGGTATACCGTATTACCGTAATACCGCCCAAGCCTATTGCCGAGAACTAATTCCGGCTACTCATATCTGTTAACTTTAATGTGTTCTGCTACCAGGTTTCTGGAAGCGATTCCGCTATGCACCTTGAAATCTCCTGCAATTGTGAAGGCCATTATTAAGTTCTGCACAACTTTTGACAAATTTTATCTCCCGTGTGTTTCGCAAGATAATGAAAGAATTGAATATCATACATTGTGTATCTAGTGCCTACCATCCACAGTCACAGGGGGTGTTAGAGAAGTTCCATCAAACTCTTAAGTCTATAGTTAGAACTTACTGTCTTGAACATGAGAAGGATTGGGATGAAAAGATTCCCCTTTTGTTGTTTGCTGTTAGAAATACTGTCCAGGAATCCCTTGGATTCAGCCCAGCTGAGTTGGTCTTTGGGCATTCTCCTCGTGGTCCATTAAAAATGTTGCAAGAACAACTTTCTCAAAGTAACTCAGTTACAGACAAAAATGTGTTAGACCATGTGAGCTCCTTCCATAAAAGATTGCACTCCGCCTGGAAGTTAGCACGACAGAACTTAGAAAATTCACAGTCCCGAATAAAAAGCAGATATGATAAACGCACGGTTCAATGCTCATTTGAGCCTGGTGATCAAGTTCTTGTATTACTGCCTTTGCCTGGGGTATTCTTCCTTGTTCTCAGATGTGCCCACTGTAACAAATGTGTTGGAGCACAATATTGATGTTGGTGATCATCGTCCTGTTAAGCAAAATACTTATCGCGTCAATTCAGTAAAACGTGAGATCATGAAGAAAGAAACTTATTGAGCATGGCTTAGTTGTGCCAAGTTCAAGTCCCTGGTGTTCCCCATGCCTTTTAGTTCCTAAGCCAGATGGAACATCACGCTTTTGCACAGATTACCGTAAAGTTAATCAGTTGACTAAATCAGATTCTTTCCCTCTTTCAAGAATAGATGATTGTGTTGACCGTATTGGTCAGGCAAAATTTGTGACAAAGTTAGACTTGCTTAAGGGGTCTTGGCAGGGCAAAATTGTGAAGCATACCTTGATGTTGTTTGTTACTCTGATACATGGGAAAGTCATTTAAAAACTTTAGAGGAAGTCTTTTCTAGGTTCCAAGAAGCTAATCTTACCCTCAGTTTAACAAAATGTGATTTCTGTCAAGCTAAGGTCACCTATTTAGGTAAGGAGGTCGGTCATGGGACCGTTCAATCAGTGGAATCTAAAGTTCGTGCCATCGTTGATTTCCCCTCTACTTATAACACAGTATAAGTAGAGTGTTTCTCTAGAAAACGTTAAAACCTAGTTTTAGTATTCATTGAAATGTTTGCATCGATTAGTCAAACGCGCAGTTCCAATTAGGTTTGTTAGCTTGTCAATGTTTTTCAAGAGACTCAGATGATGCCTAAAGAGATGTCAGGAGCAACTTTGTGTGCTAATGAGATGAGCAGCTGTGTGGAATAGTCCACTCTGTGTTTGTTAAACCTTCTGCAGCTCTCAGGAGACCAATTATCATAACAGAAAATAGACACTGAGGCACAAACATTAAGAGCAGAACATCACTCCCAAAATGTTCAATCACAGGTCATTTTTTGACTGTGTGCTGGGCAATTTAGAAAATATATTTCTTTTCCTCTGCAAATTTCTTTTAAAAATTATTTATTTATTTAGTGTTTTCAGAATTATTTTAAAATGTACCATAGCCTTGTGAATGTAAGACTCTGTTACATGTTCCTCATTAAATTCATTCTTTTTGCTGACTTTGAATATGCCATAATTTAGGTTAACATGCAAAAATGAATTGTAAATAAAGATATAAAATATATTACTCATGCCTGTCAGTAAATGTAACCAGTTTCTTCTCAGTATGTAGGGTTACATTTTTGGATTACAGATTTACTGAATATAAATAAAGAGTTTGGTTCCAAAACGGGATAAATCCAAAATTGTTAAACTGAGAAAAACAGTGTTTTCTTTCCCAAAAAAGGATTTGTATGAAAACTACTAATTTCTGTTTCAAACTGTAATATATCATCATGTGTTTGTAATAACATTAAAAAAAATCAAATCTATATTTTGATTTTAAACATTTATTAAACAAACAAATATTTTTTTTCCCCAAAATGGGTTATATCCATGACACATTTTTCCCCAAAATGCTATAAATCAACTCAAACTCATTTTCAAATCAAACTCATTTTCTGTATGAGACTGGACAAAAATATAACCATAAATAACAAGTTATCACTTGCTAATCACTTGCTGAGTTATCATTTGTGATAAAACTTTCTCTTGATCTATACATATGAAAAGCCCCAAGAGATCGCTGGTATTTTCCCACTGCCTGAGTTTCGGTTTTTCTTTATATGTTCCCCGTTGTGATCGTCATTGGAAGGCTTGCGCTTCTCTCCCATAGACGAAACGAGCACTGGCTCATCGATGCCGTTAAAGTTGTTCATTTTTTAACGCTGAAAACAGCCATTCAAAAGACGACAGTGTTTACCGGTGTTTACTGACAGGGCGCAGCAGCACAGTTTGCTTGTTGGAATAGTGCGCCGTGATTGGTCGAATGGATATGTTTCGTTTAGCTGAAAATCAGGACTGGCGTTTATCACGTTTTGGGGATAAAAGGGAAGAAACAGTGCAGGAAAACACATATTGCGTTTTAAAAAAAAATTGATGACAGAATTTTGAATAGAGACCAAATGTGAAGCTTTTTTTTGTAGTGATGGAAAGTTTGATTCTTTCAAGAGATTCGTTCACCAAAATGATTCGTTCAGATTCGTTCACTGATTCGTTCACTGTTTCGTTCAGTAACCATTTCTTCAAATGACATATGTGCCAGCAGGGGGCGAAAAAGAGTATCTTATGCGTTATGTCTACGATTGAGTCAACGATTGTACTGCATTACTATTTACTTGTTACAAAAACTGACTTGACTTATTAAAATGTGTAATCTACTCATTAAATAAATAAAATAAGGTTCAGGTGACCAAAACATAAGGTTTTCTTGCATAACTAACATTTTAATTGTTTGGTCAGACAGTTAAATAAATCGTGGTGTTATGTTCTGTATATTAAATATGAATATATATAAACAAGCGTATGTGCACACTGCACAGTACCACCTGCTGCAATTTGCATCCGCTTTCTGCTGATAGCTAAATGAGACTGACTCACATGCAGAGTCAGTCTCATTCATGACCAACCTACCCGGTACACAATCATTCACGAACGACATGTACCGTTTCGTTCCTGAACAAAATCTCTCTTTCGTTCATACTCAAAACTGCGACTCAGTCAGTGATGGGCGTATTCTATCAGTAGATCCAACCAATTACATGCCCCTTCACAGCCCGAACCGAATGCTATTTGTTGACAAGACGCAAATAAACCATTAATGTCACTTTTTTTGTTGTTGTTTGTTTTACATTTTTTAGAGAAGTGCATGACATGACTCAAACGTAATAAAGTAATTTTATTTAAAAGAAGAAAACTGTTTAAACAAAATAACAACAAGAATAAAAATAAATATTACAAAACACCAGTTCAGTAGTCAAGTAAATTGTTCAAAGTGCAAAATAAAAAACACAGTCTAAAACACAGTAGTGCAAAAATACAAAATAAGGCAACATTTTTAAAAAGTATAAAATAAAGTGTAAAATAAAATAGAAGACTGGTAAAGAGTAGTGTAAAGTTTAATCAAGTAAACAATGTAGATTTTAAGTTTCTCTTAAAATATAAGAGAAGCAGGTAAACAGTAGTGCAAATATTAAAACTAAACAGTATGCTATTTAAAGTGCAAAAATACAAAAAACTCCAAAACACAGTAGAGCAAAAATACAAAACAGCTGCATGGAAAAAGACCCTGTCACATAAGCAGGGATAACAACAACAGTATTATTTTAGGTTAGCATTTAAAAATATCAGTTGTCGGGCCTTAGAGGGGCTGATTCTGCTTCTTCTTTCAGAGATTATCTGTCCCATCTTGCTGAAAATTCTCTCTGATGGAACAGATGTTGCCACAAGGCAAAGTTAAGACATAAGTTGTGTCAGTCTGGGGTAAATCAGTGCCCGGTTTTGCCACCAGAGTAGTGGGTTGGAGGACCTTGCTAGCAGGGGTTCCTCGGAATACGGCGAATTTCCAAAACAGCCTTTGCTGAAGAACTTTTTCTTGTCACAAGACCTGCAACTTGTTCATCAAAATCACCCCACACCAAGCTTTCTTGTGCTTCTTGTGGTGGTGGTGATGCTGCTGCTTCCTGTTGCTGCTCTGTTTGATGTGCTGAGGAGGATCTCACTCTCCCAGCTGCATTTTTGAGTCCCTGGAAGGCTTCATTTGCTGCATGATCATCTGAGAAGGCCTTTTTTTTAACCTTGGGTGCAGTGCAGATGCTTCTGAGAGCAGATGGTGAAATTCCACCTTGTGGAACCTGGTAGCCATGTCTTTGGTAATTGTCTCAAACATGTTCATGATAGGTTTTCTGGATAGGTTTTTTATGATAGTCACATAGCTATAGTGAGCAAAAACAACAATTAAATTTAATAAATGCAGTACAATAATTAATAATGAATAATACAAAATTTCCTGCAGTACTGTAGCAATAACGATGCCACTTACATTATAATTTATCTTTAGATTTTACAGTCTGCAAAAACTGTTTGCAAAACACACTGTTTTATGTTATAAAATGTAAATAATTTTGTTAAAGTACAAATAAAATTAAAAAATTAAATGAAATAAAATCTGTTATAAAAATGATTGTTGTTAAATACCTCTCACCACGTATTTCCACTGTGACTTCTTCAAATGGTCCTAAAACCTCACAGGCCTCTTCCATTTCTTTCCACTCATCCTGTGTTAGAGTTTCCAGTCAGGCATTTACCAGTGCAAGTGTGGTGATAATGGCATTCTTGTTATCAAGAAATCCCTGTAACATATAAAATGTGGAGTTTCATCGTGTTGGGCAGTCTTGTTTCAGTTTTAACTCAGGCAAACCCATCTGCTGCTGAGTTGCCTTAAGTTTTTCTGCTGCCACTGTGCTTCGGTGCATGTACTCCACAATTGCTTTAATCTTATTCTGTGTATTTTGGATTACACTGAGTCCACCCCTCACAATCAAGTTAATTGTATGGGCAAAGCATGGCAGATGCTTCCATGAGGTTTTGTGAATGGCCAGGCTTATGTTGTGAGCATTATCAGTGACACAAGCTACTATTTTATCAGTTATGTTCCACTCTGGCAATTCTTAAAAGATTATCTGCTAGATTGTCTGCAGTGTGCCTTTCAGCAAATTCAAAACAATCCAACAGCCATGACTCCATTTTAAAATTTTTAATGAAGTGGCATGTAACTGACATAAAACCACATGTGGCCCTAGATGTCCAGCAGTCTGTGTGTGAGGCACATTGCTGATGCCTTGCCAACCTTTTCCATAACTTGTTCATGAATCTTTGAAAACATTTCTGGAATTATTGTTTTTGACAGGGTTTATTGTTTATTATTGTTTTTTGACAGGGTTTGCCTGCTGGGCAATATATAGGAGGGGTTTAAGGCCTTTGTAAAGGCTTTGAATCCTCTGTCCTCCACAATAGAAAAAGGTTGCAGATCCAATGCAATCATCCTTGCCAGGTCCTCATCCACTGTCTTTTGTCTTAGTGGGTCAGGTGGCCGAGCCACAAAATGTGTTAGAATGGTCTGCCCTGCTTGCCGTCTGTGTGGGACAGTCACATGAGAAGTGCTGGTAGTGGCAGGTGAGGTAGAAAGAGGTTGTGGAGTGCTGGTACTGCTGGATGTTCCAGGATTCTCAGCTTGCTCAGTTTCCCTTTGTGTCAGCTGCACAGTTGGATGCTTCACCTTTAGATTCCTGTTAAGGTTAGCTGTAGATCCTCCTTTAAATGACAACTGTGCTTTACAAATTGTACACACAGCCTGTGTTGGAGACACCTCATTAAAATAACACC
The DNA here is from genome assembly GCA_036877625.1 of Ambastaia sidthimunki. Taxonomy (NCBI): domain Eukaryota; kingdom Metazoa; phylum Chordata; class Actinopteri; order Cypriniformes; family Botiidae; genus Ambastaia; species Ambastaia sidthimunki. The sequence continues at coordinate 19,745 of JAZGTK010004668.1, forward strand.
ATACCACACTTCTCTTTCTGTTGCCACTCATTTTGAAGTCTATGAGCAGATTACCTGATGCCTCCCTTTTAGCTCAAACCAAGTAAAAAATTATAATGTTAATCAGTCTGTTACATTTATCTTAACAAACAGTGCGTTATTACACTGTTTTCATTACAATGGTTAAGTGTAATTTTTTCCTTTGCTGCAAATATACCCACATGAGCCGAGTTCTACTGTTCAACAACTGGTTCTTTTCATTCACGAAGGAGATGTACCAGTTCGGTCATTTTGTTCACGAATCACGATTCACGAATGACATTCACCAATAGTGACTCAAAAACAGTCAGTGACGGGCGTATTCGTTTATTACATTCAACAAATCACATGCTCTGTCGCGTCTCATACTCAAAGGCTATTGGCTCGAAGTTTAGTCATTCTTTGATAGAGTTAAACAGTCCACAGAACTACCCGGTTCCCTGAGGTGCGCATGCGCTGCTTGTAGCACCGCGCTGCTGTGGAGGGAGGAATTTCAGTGAACGAGAAATACGAGTCAATGGATTGCTTGATATTCGATATCCGTTCGAATCGGATTTTTGTCAAAAGTGACAGCCCCAGTGTATGTGTGTTCACTTATTAACAGTATTAACACTTTGAATACCATCATTGACACAAAAAGGCATCTCTAGAAATTCTGTTAATTGTACAATGTATTGGTAAAGCACAAAAAAATAGTTTTACAATTGTGATTGATGCCCAATTTCTGTCAAAACAGTAATACATTATTAATATGACAGCCTGAACCATGTACAAAGTGTAGTAAAGTAGTTGCAATTTTGCTTGGCAGCGGTAAACTTCCTACTTGCAAAGTTCAGCTGCACAGGAAACAGGAAAGCAGTGTTTTGTAAAGAGCTCTTAAGTCGGTTAATGTACCAGTTTAAATTGTGAGTTGCATTGCATTTGTACCTCTGCACTCAGTTGATATTATATTATATTATAATGGCCTGCAATAACAGTACATTTCTGGTGTAGTCTATAATTGAACAGTTTCAATAGCAGCAATAAGGTAGAAGGGTAGTGTGTGGAAAGAGGGAGGAGATTGCAAAAAAGGGGTGTTCAATTAAGCGCATAAAGACAACTGATTTGCACACCAGCAATGCAAACAAACACACTGCTAAGAGGAACAAACCTGTCTTGCACTGGCTGTGTTTTGTTCTGATTATTTTTATAAACAGTACAATAGCAGTTGAAAGTTTATCTTATATTATCATGTATAACTATTGTTCCATTATTACCCCTTTTTGGCTGCAAGGAGATTTTGGCTGTAAATTATTTACATTATATTTTTACCTAGAATATGTATCTACCAAACGTTTTTGTCAAATTTAAATTTAGAAGTTAACAAAGGCGTTTTTACTGAGTGATTTGCAATAAAACAGAACACATTTAGTTACAACGTCAAAACCCTTTACAGAGATGACCCAAACAGCTATTTAGAGTATATACCAAGTGTTTTAAATACAAAAGTAACCTGATTACAACCTATTTGTTATGAAATGATTATAGTAATTACTCATATTGAAAGTGAAAAGTGTGAAAGTGACATGTTATGTGACATGGTTACCCATAACCGAAATGTGACCTCTGCATTTAACCCATCCTTCGTGAGGAGTGAACACACACTGCAAGTTGTGAACACACACACCCGGAGCAGTGAGCAGCTATCACTGCAGCGCCCGGGGAGCAATCGGGGTTTAGGTGCCTTGCTCAAGGGCACTTCAGTTGCTACCTGCCGGTGCCGGAATCAAACCAGCAACCTACTGATTACAAGCTCGACTCACTAACCAGTAGGCCACAGCTGCCCCACAAATGTTGTTGCGTTGGCCGGGAATTGAACCCGGGTCAACTGCTTGGAAGGCAGCTATGCTAACCACTACACCACCAACACACCGTTATTTTGACAGTAACTACAGACTTGTATGGTCTGAAGAAAAAATCAACAGATGAAACTCATACAGGAAGGCAATAAAGCTGAGTAATGATAATTTTTTTTAAATTTTTGGCAAAAAAAGTTTCGAGAGGAGTTGCATGTTTAAATGTAAACAATGGAGAATGTGTGCAATATTATAAATAAGTGCAGCTCCATGTATCAATAAGTGCAAATGGATATTATATTGTGTTTCACCAGTGCGAAATTGTCTGCACTTATCACTGAAGCACAGTTTCAAACTAAAACTATAACGTGCCCGTTTAAATTTGTTGTGATTTGCATTCCTTGCTATATAAGAAACTGCTGACAGGGACAGCAATCACCACTTCTTCAAATGAATTCATGTCACATTTCATCACATTGCTTCAGCTTTACTTTTTAACCCGGAAGAACGAAATGGCTCCTAAAGCTGCTAAATAACCAGTTTTCATTTATTGACATTGATGAATGTTATTATTGTTTTCAGAAATGTGCAACCTGTATATATCTGGGGTGGAGACTGACATGAAAATCCCACTGGCCAATTCCTATTGGCACTTATTTTTAAGGCCAATTTCCATTGCCGTTTTATATAAAAAGCAGAGCGATCTGTCTTCCAAGGTGCTATATATACACACCCCTGCGTAATGATTGGCTGGATAACATGACTGTGCTCCTCCCGAACTTTGTTAAACAAACATCATTTGATTGTGTCAATGATCCAGATGTTTCTTTGTGAGATTCACTTATTTGTGGTCTTTTGTTTTCTTATCTACTTTAGAGCATCCATGTTCTGTTTCACTCCACAAGAGAGCGAGACAGAGATAGAGAGAAAAAACATGCAGAAGGGCAAACAAACAGCTGCATCTGAGCTCTAGGACTACCCAAAGGAGTGACCTGCTAATGTGTCCCAGCACTGGATACTCCTCCTGGGAAACATGGGCAGATATCGCACTGCGCTGTCAGTTAGTGAATATCATGTCAATACTGCTACTGACTGTACTGAGACTGTACTGACTGAAGCACTTAATACTAAGAGGACCTGAAGCACAGTGTTGTAAAGGGCTGTGGAATCACTTTAAGGACCAATTTGGCTTGTAATATATGTCAGGAATAGTATACTACATACTATCCTTTGTAAGAAAATAGTTTGCAGTACATATATTGAGGAGTTACTACAATTGCCAAAAGGGGCAGTGTACAACCAGAGTACACAAGTGGGATATTGTATATCAAAATGTAACACACTCAGCTATTCCCAGATGACAAATAATCCATATTGTCCTTAAAGTATAAATAAATAACTGCTCCATCTTGTCTCCCACATACAAAAATAAGATTGATAAATGAAACCTCTGTCTAGCCCAGTGCAGAAACTAAGACCAGAGAGAAAGGGAGAGATAAAAGCACTTTGTTGGAGAGGTGCAGGTCAGAGAAATTGACTGCAGTGAAAGAGAATTGAAAAGTAACTAATCAGAGACAGAGTTAGACACATTTGAGGTACGAGAGCTGTATGCTGGGCGATCAGGAGTCTGGTAAATAGCTATGGTTCCCTTTCGAGGAAACTCGATGCTGCGTCATGCTTGACACTATGGGGAACGCACTTCAGGCAAGTTTAGCAAGGGAGATTAAGTTTAGTTATGGAAGTAGTTAGAGTTAGTATGGCTTCTAAAAGCCAGTAATATGGCTTCTAAAAGAAGTGCGTGCCACCATGTCCACCCTATATTACAGCAAGTGACATGCATCTTGTGTGTGTTTTGTTTGGGAGCGGAGTATGTTATGTCAGCTCTTGAGAGAGCTGACTGCCCTCAGTGCAAATTGCTTCCGCTGAGGATACCCTGCTCCCACCTGGCTCTCTATAATTCTGACAGGAGCCAGGCAGCTACACCTCGTGGTTTGGGTGGCTTCGCATGAGCACATGCCGGCATCAGAAGGCCGCTCGGCGGTCTCTTCTAAGCTGGATGATGAGCTCATGCTAGCAGTATCAGATGATGATCTGACTGCCAGCAGCCAGATGGGTGCTGAAGCAGATCAGCTTTGTCTTTCTGATGCATTTGAGAAGCTGGTTAAGGTTGTTTCTCATGCTGTCAAAAAGTTAAGCCTTGAGTGGATCTCACTGGATCACAGATGCTATTACCCTGGCCTATGAGACCTGTGACCTGGTGTCACCTCTTGGCATTAGAGCCCATTCTACTAGGGGTTCTAAGTCTCTGTCTAGGGGAGCGTCCGTAAGTGATATTAGTGCTGCGGCAGGCTGGTCTTCCTTGCACACATTTATTAGATTTTATAG